>MJUU01032498.1:0-40856 GCA_002080025.1 Modiolus philippinarum | reverse complement strand
AATTTACTTTCTGCATATGCGCATTTCGACAACTTATGTCTCTTCAGTGCAGATAAAATCTAAACATTTGGAAGACCATTTACTCAAAAATATTTAAAAACTGATAGAGAACAAATAACCAATATGATCTAAATGGAAAGCCAAAATTAGCTTAGGACAGAGCTATGCATGAGGGAGATACTCTTAAATTTCAACAAAATTTACACATTTTAGATATTGTAAGGTTCCAAAAATAATCGGCTTTCGGGTCAGCACCGGAGTACTGACTACTGGGCTGGTGAATACCCTCCGGGACTAACAGTCCTCCAGCAGTGGCATCGACCCAGTGGTTACAAATAACTAAATACCGAGGTTACTTTGAATTTTCTTTCTGCTTATACGCATTTCGACAACTTATGTCTCTTCAGTGCAGATAAAATCTAAACATTTGGAAGACCATTTACTGAAAAATATTTAAAAACTGATACAGAACAAAGAACCAATATGATCTAAATGTAAAGCCAAAATTAGCTAAGGACAGAGCTATGCATGAGGGAGATACTCCTTAGTTTTCAACAAACTTTACACAAATTTAGATATTGTAAGGTTCCAAAAATAATCGGCTTTCGGGTCAGCACCGGAGTACTGACTACCGGGCTGGTGAATACCCTCGGGGACTAACCGTCCTCCAGCAGTGGCATCGACCCAGTGGTTACAAATAACTAAATACCGAGGTTACTTTGAATTTACTTTCTGCATATGCGCATTTCGACAACTTATGTCTCTTCAGTGCAGATAAAATCTAAACATTTGGAAGACCATTTACTCAAAAATATTTAAAAAGTGATAGAGAACAAACAACCAATATGATCTAAATGTAAAGCCAAAATTGGCTTACGACAGAGCTATGCATGAGGGAGATACTCTTAGTTTTCAACAAAATTTACACATTTTAGATATTGTAAAGTTCCAAAAATAATCGGCTTTCGGGTCAGCACCGGAGTACTGACTACTGGGCTGGTGAATACCCTCGGGGACTAACAGTCCACCAGCAGTGGCATCGACCCAGTGGTTACAAATAACTAAATACCGAGGTTACTGTGAATTTACTTTCTGCATATGCACATTTCGACAACTTATGTCTCTTTAGTGCAGATAAAATCTAAACATTTGGAAGACCATTTACTCAAAAATATTTAAAAACTGATAGAGAACAAATAACCAATATGATCTAAATGTAAAGCCAAAATTAGCTTAGTACAGAGCTATGCATGAGGGAGATACTCCTTAGCTTTCAACAAAATTTACACAAATTTAGATATTGTCCAAAAATAATACCCTCGGGAACTAACAATCCACCAGCAGTGGCATCGACCCAGTGGTAACAAATAACTAAATACCGAGGTTACTGTTAATTTACTTTCTGGATATGCGCATTTCGACAACTTATGTCTCTTCAGTGCAAATAAAATCTTAACATTTGGAAGACCATTTACTCAAAAATATTTAAAAACTGAGAGAGAACAAATAACCAATATGATCTAAATGTAAAGCCAAAATTAGCTTAGGACAGAGCTATGCATGAGGGAGATACTCCTTAGTTTTCAACAACATTTACACAAATTTAGATATTGTAAGGTTCCAAAAATAATTGGCTGTCGGGTCAGCACCGCAGTACTGACTACTGGGCTGGTGAATACCCTCGGGGACTAAAAGTCCACCAGCAGTGGCATCGACCCAGTGGTTACAAATAACTAAATACCGAGGTTACTGTGAATTTACTTTCTGCATATGCGCATTTCGACAACTTATGTCTCTTCAGTGCAGATAAAATCTAATTATTTGGAAGACCATTTACTCAAAAATATTTAAAAACTGATAGAGAACAAATAAACAATATGATCTAAATGTAAAGCCAAAGTTAGCTAAGGACAAAGCCATGCATGAGGGAGATACTCCTTAGTTTTCAACAAAATTTACACAAATTCAGATATTGTAAGGTTCCAAAAATAATCGGCTTTCGGGTCATTACCGGAGTACTGACTACTTGGCTGGCGAATACCCTCGGGGACTAAAAGTCCACCAGCAGTGGCATCGACCCAGTGGTTAGAAATAACTAAATACCGAGGTTACTGAGAATTTACTATCTACATATGCGCATTTCGACAACTTATGTCTCTTCAGTGAAGATAAAATCTAAACATTTGGAAGACCATTTACTCAAAAATATTTAAAAACTGATAGAGAACAAATAACCAATATGATCTAAATGTAAGCCAAAATTAGCTAAGGACAGAGCTATGCATGAGGGAGATACTCCTTAATTTTCAACAAAATTTACACAAATTTAGATATTGTAAGGTTCCAAAAATAATCGGCTTTCGAGTCAGCACCGGAGTACTGACTACTGGGCTGGTGAATACCCTCGGGGACTAACAGTCCACCAGCAGTTGCATCGACCCAGTTGTTACAAATAACTAAACACCGAGGTTACTGTGGATTTACTTTCTGCATATGCGCATTTCGACAACTTATGTCTCTTCAGTGTAGATAAAATCTAAACCTTTGGAAGACCATTTACTCAAAAATATTTAAAAACTGATAGAGAAAAAATAATCGATATGATCTAAATGTAAAGCCAAAATTAGGTAAAGACAGAGCTATGCATGAGGGAGATACTCCTTAGTTTTCAACAAAATTTACACAAATTTAGATATTGTAAGGTTCCAAAAATAATCGGCTTTCGGGTCAGCACCGGAGAACTGACTACTGGGCTGATGAATACCCTCGGGGACTAACAGTCCACCTGCAGTGGCATCGACCCAGTGGTTACAAATAACTAAATACTGAGGTTACTGTGAATTTACTTCCTGCATATGCGCATTTCGACAAATTATGTCTTTTCAGTGCAGATAAAATCTAAACATTTGGAAAACCATTTACTCAAAAATATTTAAAAACTGATAGAGAAGAAATAACCAATATGATCTAAATGTAAAGCCAAAATTGGGTAAGGACAGAGCTATGCATGAGGGAGATACTCCTTAGTTTTCCACAAAATTTACACAAATTTAGATATTGTAAGGTTCCAAAAAAAATCGGCTTTCGGGTCAGCACCGGAGTACTGACAACTGGGCTGGTGAATACCCTCGGGGACTAGCAGTCCACCAGCAGTGGCATCGACCCAGTGATTACAAATAACTAAATACCGAGTTACTGTGAATTTACTTTCTGCATATGCGCATTTCGACAACTTATGTCTCTTCAGTGCAGATAAAATCTAAACATTTGGAAGACCATTCACTCAAAAATATTTAAAAACTGATNGAGAACAAATAACCAATATGATCTAAATGTAAAGCCAAAATTAGCTAAGGACAGAGCTATGCATGAGGGAGATACTCCTTAGTTTTCAACAAAATTTACACAAATTTAGATAGTTGACACTTTATTTATCAGATTTCAGTTCAATCTCGTCATAATAAGAATTTTTTCCTGCTATGAATTCATTATTTTCGGATAAATATTCTGGCTTCCTTCCTTATATCGTCACTTGTGATGTTTCCTTTGGTATTTGTATCATTTCCTTCTGAATCCATGCCCTCATTCACAGTTCTTTGCTCAACAACGCTTGTTAGTCCACGAGATTTGTCCACTACGGCATACGTTTCGGATGATTCCATTGATTTAGGATCTGATCCACTTGTGTCTAATTGTTTTCTAGATTTGTCGACCACTGCATATGTTTGCTCGGGTTTACCTGTGCAGTCGTTCGAATTCTTCTTGCAAGCTCCGTAAGGTGTGTTTGAGACTTTGACAGTTTTATCCACAACGGCATAAACATTGTTTCTGACACCAAATGTATCTCCATTATTTGTGTTTTTTTTCTCTGATATATCAATGACGTTACGGCTAACAGCAGCGTCAGACGCGTTTGTTGATTGTATTTCTACTGTATTGTAATGATCGACGTTTGTATCTGATGCCAAAACAGTGCTTGATGACAATTGTTTGTCAGATTTTTTAGGGTCAGATTCTTGAATTGAACTATAATCGCCTTCAATTAGGAACTGATTACTTTCCGGATCGATTTCAATCGTGTTATAATTGTCTGCTGTTACAATGGATTTATATTGTTGTCGTTGTTTTCTCACATCATCTATTTCACTGAATTCGTCTATTGTATCACCAGCAGCGTTTGTTTGTTCTTTCGGGACGATATATCCTTTATTACGTCTAGAGTTACTTCTAAAAGATAAAATGTTATCTTAAGCCAACAGTTAATAGACTGTAAATTCAAAATATTGAATAATAATAATAAAAATAATAATAATGAAAAAATAGTTATACAGTAATAATAATAATTATAGTAATAATTATTTTTGATTTAACGAAAATCATAAATATTATAATTTCGAAAGCGTTGTTGCATTATTTTAATTTCATGTTAAGTGTTAAAATGTCTCTTCATCATTCAAAAAAGTCGCCTCGACTTGTCCGTTAGCATTCATTTCAGGATGTGGTAAGTTTAGGTTTTTCAATCTTTGTTTTAGGGGAAGATATTTGATAAATAAGAACAACTTTTTAAAAAAAATATTATTATGGGTTCAGTATCCAATAAATGATAAGTGACCTTTATTTTTGTTTTTTTTTTCTTGTCTATGTAAGGTTCCTAATTTTATGTTAAATATAAATTTCCGTGATATTGGTATTTAAGATTTTCCCTTTTCACTTTTTTTGTATTAGTGTGTCGATATATTTATTTTACTTCTAATTTCCTTCTTTGATACACTTGTATGTTGCACTGTTTCAATACAGTATGTTTTTTTTGCTCAAAACAATGATTAAGACATATAAGTATTTAACTTGAATATGTTTTTACCCATGCTGTTAAATTTAAAATGTCTCACTACATCAACGAACAAGTATGTTTAAAATGTAAAAATAAACAATTGCTATTACGGCAGGCGTTTTATGTTATTCAGGTTGAAGATAAGTAATAATTTTGTACTGTAGAGTATGATATGAAAAATGACATGTTATGATGTATTTATCAATTTTTTTAAAGCTTATGAAAAAAAAAATCGATCTAACACTAACGTAAAACCATGTTTTTACAAATTGAACAAATTTTTATCACAATGACAAAAACATTTATAAATTGATTAAGAGAAGAATAACGCTGCAGCAATGCGTATGCTTTGCCCTGGTCGGCAATCGGTCCTTAAATGTACAATAATGTACTATTAAACACATTAATTGTAAGAACAAAAATATAGACAAACATAATTATTTCGTATACTACGATTTGTGGATATAAACATTTCATGGGCCAATGCCTCTGCTGGTGTTTTCTTTGTTCCCAAGTGTACTCACCAACCCAGTAGTCAGTACTTCGGTGCTGACCAAAAATCTATTTCATCTGGAAAATTGCACTTTTTTAAACATTTTTTTTACAAAAAGCTTAAGAGGATGTCCATGGGAAAGTCAGGCAGTGGCTTGCACATGACATATTTTGTTTTCAAAAACCTATTAGCATTTGAAATGAAAAACAATATAATCTTCAAGAGTAAGCGTGGTTTTAAATTTACAACACTTATGTTAGATTAATAAATTACACAGAATCCACTAGAAAATATGAAATAAAGGGAGTTAACTCCTTGATTTGTATAAAATTTATTTTTTTTGTTAGGGAATTTAAATAGCATATTTTGAGCCATCCATGTTAGGTAAAAAAAAATGCCTCTTGGTTCATGTGGTTTGGATTTTTGTATAAGTTCATGTATGCAGCTACAGAACGGAACCAAAAATTAGGTGGGAACAGATATACCATGTGCCAGCCATAATATAGGATCTTCATGGACAGGCTCTTAAAACTAAGGAGTATCGTCATCTTGCATAGCTCTGTCCTCAGCTGATTTTGGCTTTCCATTTAGATCTTTCTGGTTATTACTGCTCTATCAAATTTTACTTGTTATTTTTTATGGTCTTCCAAATATTTTGTTTTGTTTTGCACTGATGAGACATCCATTGTCGAAATTGCCATATGCAGAAACTAAATTTAGAGCAATTTCGGTATTTTGTTATTTACATGCCGAGATTACCAAGTGACAAGTCTATGGAGAAAGACTAACGGATATGTACGAATACAAATAAAGACTGACTCCAACATACCACGAAAACACATATAACCCGAGCCTTTTTGATCATGCAATGCCATCTCAACAAAGATAGATTCCATCTGCAACCCAGGGAATATTACCTTGAATGTTCAATGACCCTTTGTAGTGATTACGAAAATTAATTTTCATACTATATACCTGACAAACAGTATCATAATGGCAATCAAAAGCAAAACAGCTGCACACGTACCAGCACCGATACCTATATACAGCGTTACTCCATTCCCTAAAATCAAAGCAATATATGAAACAATAAACATTGTTTATCGGGAGTAATGATACTTTTATTTAACCCATACACTTCATTATCTGACTTTTGACATTGTTTCATTGACTTCAATTTTTAAAACAATCTTTATTTAATGAATTTCTACTTCAGGTCTTTTTTTTTAGATTTTCATTATACCTAAGATATATGTAAAGAAAATATTACCCCTTTTCTGCATATGGGTTTTCATGTTATGTTATGATCATGGCATGTGCTGCTTGAAAAGCAATATGTAGCAATTTTGCTAAAAATAAAACTGGCTTTTGTACATAAAAGCGTGTATTGTTTACTATTTTTGTGGCAAAAAACATTTGACAGCCAAGGTTGCTCAGAAACTATTAAACTGCAAGCAATAACCGTTTTATCTGGTGATATTTTTGATGATGAGATATTAATAATTGCAATTATCAAGATTATAATCACTTATCCAAATCCAGATTGCAACAAGAGGCTCTCAAGAGCCTGCATCGCTCACCTGGTCCTTGATTAAGATAGACATTTTATGTTGAAGCCCATATACATGTATATAATAAAACTATAATTTTCAATATGCCCTATTAGTTTAAGGGGAAAAGACGTCTGTAAGTGTTCCCCATGGGTCCAATGTTAAAATATGTACCCTACTGGCAGCAATCTTGGATAAAATGGGAACCTGAGAAAAAAAAAAAAACATTTTTCTTTTCTGGGGTCCACATAAAAACTATTTTGACCAAGTTTGATTCCATTGGCTCAGTAGTTTCAGAGGAGAAGATCTTTGAATGAGTTTTCCCATAGGGTCCAATGTTAAAACTATCTTCCCTGCTGACGTCCATGTTAAATACAGCGCGGACCTGAAAAACAGATTTGTTGTAAGGGACAACCAAAGGACTATTGTGGCCAAGTTTGGTGTCAATTGGCTGAATAGTTTCAGAGGAGAAGATCTTTGAATGTGTTTTCCCATAGGGTCCAATGTTAAAACTACTTTTCCCTGCTGGCGGCCATCTTGGATATTGCGCGGACCTGAAAAACAGCTTTTTCGTTAGGGACCACCAAAGGACTATTGTGGCCAAGTTTGGTGCCAATTGGCTTCGTAGTTTCAGAGAAGATCTTTGAATGTGTTTTCCCATAGGGTCCAATGTTAAAACTATGTTTCCCGCTGGCCATCTTTGATATTGCGCGGACCTGAAAAATAGCTTTTTTGTAAGGGACCACCAAAGGACTATTGTGGCCAAGTTTGGTGCCAATTGGCTTAATAGTTTCAGAGGAGAAGATCTTTGAATGTGTTTTCCCATAGGGTCCAATGTTAAAACTATGTTTCCCGCTGGCGGCCATCTTGGATATCGCGCGGACCTGAAAAACAGCTTTTTGGTAAGGGATCACCCAAAGACTATTGTGGCCAAGTTTGGTGCCAATCGGCCCAGCAGTTTCAGAGGAGAAAATCTTTGAATGAAAAGATTACGCCGGACGGGCGGACGACGGACGCAAAGTGATAGCAAAAGCTCACCCTGGCATTAGCCAGGTGAGCTAATAAAAAAGCTGGAACCATAGTGTTTATTAATTAAACAATGAAAGGGTATGGAGTAAATGCACAACAGAAAGAGTCTCTACAAATACTGTAAACGTAGAAATCTTCGTGTGGGGGTAATTTTCGTTTATTTCGCATTTGGAAATTTTACGCGAAGATAACCCCACGCGAATAGTTTTAATAACAAACGTTTTACTTTCAAATTTTGAAAATCCGCGAATATTACAACCACGCCAAAAGTTCGGTTAAGACAATTCGCGGAATTAACCCCCCGCGAAAATAACCACGTTTACAGTATATTGTAGAACTAAGCAATGGAAAAACGTTTTTATTGATAAAAATAACAAGTTGTTGTTTTTTATACCCATAGATGAGTGATCGTCAACAAACATTAAATTAACGAATTAAATTGGAGTCTGTTTTTCATTGCAGCTTCTCTCAATTGTTTACACTTTTGTTCAAATTACTTGGCTATTTCACTACGTCACAATGTTTTAAAATGTCGGCTCTGTAGAAAGTAATCATTGATTTACTTTCAGTAGTTTTTGTCTTTTGTTCTACATTAAATTAGATTTTTATTTATTTTTTATTTATTCATTTATTTGTTTATTTATTGCGAAACGGGGTAAAAAGGATATTGTTTGTCAGAAGCTGAGAGAATCCTTGATAACTCTAGATTAGCTTCGTGATAGTCTGGGTCAACCCTATATGGCTTTTTCAGATGTACTCTGAAGTCATAGATACATGTATCTGTAGGGAAAGACAATAACTATGACTATTTGAGTGCGTTGATAACTCCAAATAATGAAAAGATTCTCTGTGAGAGAGATGTATGCCCGTTGTATATTTAAAATATGGTGTACTTGTTCTTGAGAGAATATGATATATGGATACACAATAATACTTTTCAAATTTTGGCATTTTATATTTTTTTTAATTTCAAAAATAATGTTATTGTGGACATTCTGCTGATAATGTCCAAATATCTCAATATCTTATTACAACAATTTACAATATTCTCAATGAGTGCTTTGCGGTTGTTTGTATGTTGTGATTGTCTTAAATGGGTCTTTTTGTCGGGCAACGGATGGAAGCAATTGTAAGAACACTTTGCCAGTTCATTTTATGTTCGTTGCATCCATGGGTATAAAAAAACATACATGTAGTGCTGCTCGACATTAAGCAATGAATTCCGCTCAAACCGGTGCTAGGGGCCGTCTTGAACTTACTATGAAGTATGAGTACAGCTCATCGTTGAAGGCTTTATTGTGATTTCAAAAGATGAAGAACAACAATAAAAGCGCTGTTCCATTGCTTGGTTTTACCATGTATTTGTATAGACTTTGTCTTATGTGCATTTACTCCATTTCCCATCAAGTAACTTAGTTTCGACTTGCTAACATTGTAATTTAAAATTAGACAACGTTTGCTGACGCATATATGGTCCGTTTATCGAATTACTACCAACACATCTTGTATAAAGAATGAATTATATAAATTAAGGTATTTCCCGCTTAACGTTGGGATAATTTGACACAAATCTATTAAGTTCTGCATACAAAATAGTTAATAAAAGACGACAAACATGTTATCAGAAAGCTGAAAGCTGGTATATTGTAAAATATCATCCTGCTCGCCAAAAATATGAAGCTTTGGGTTAATTCTCTAGTGCTAACTCGCCCCTGTGCTACTAATTCTCATTCACGGTATATCTTACGATCGAAGCTGTCAAAATCAAGGTAACTTATACTTATCTTAGATCTTCCAAATTCTATGTGGAGTTAATTAGGCTAAATGTTTAGCGAGACAGACAATGAAGGGAACAGGTTTCAATTAATAAACACAGCACTTGTAAATACGTCGACAAAGCAAACATTGAAACAATGTTTCTTTTGTAATTCTGCATATATTATGTTTGTGTCTTATATATTCATAGCATATCTGACCTCATCAATCTCATGTGATTGGCAAGGAAATAAAAACATATTTTTATTGAACTCCAAGGTGTATTTCATATGAAGAATGAAATAAGACGAATTAAAAGATGTACAAGCTTCAGTTTTCAGAAGCATTCAATATAGTCAGCTTTTATCCATTCAAACAGGATTAAAATTGCATAGATCACAATATTTTGGGTCATTTATTACTTAAAAATGCATTAAATAGACAATTTAAGGAATTTTATCAATTTCCGATTATATACTGGGCAAAAAAAGAAACGTCACACTAGTTTTTAGTAAAAGAAATCTACATTTGTTAGGGTTTTACATTTTAATGATAAACAACAACAACCAAAATGATTCGTCTTTCAAATACAGATTTTTACGAAAATCGAAAATGACGTTACGCCATTATTCGAATTTTTACAAAAAAAGTTTTCTTTAAATTTCTACCTGTATGCAGGTTCACTCGACTCGTTTAAAGGGTCATTATTTGTGTCGTACACAATTGCAAACAAAAGACCACTAAGAAATTTTGAAAAAGTTGCACATAAGTCAATGCCCCGCCTACGTCAAATTGAGCAAGAACAACATATTGGAATGTTGAATGCAGGAATGCCTCTGATTGTAGTTGCGAATCATTTTTTATATGTATAGAATGACAAATTTTAGACAAAGGACTCGTTTGAAAAATAGTGGCTCACCAAATGATCGCCCTCGCACCGGTATGTCACGTAAAACGACGTAACGTCGGGACAGGCATATCCGGATAATACACCTACGTAACCGGTTTGTGAATGCAGCTGTAACATCCCGTCGACTCATCGGTCTAATCCGTAACATAATTTCTTCCCAAACGGTGTGTAACCGCTTACACCAGGTTTGTCTAAGAGCACATCGGCTACGAAGGGACCGACCCTGACACGTCGTCATACGGCTGCACGATTAGAAGTGGCTCGTTTACGTGTTAGATGGAATAGACTGGTGTAGGAGAAAGTGTTATTCAGCGATGAATCAATTTTTCATCTCAAGTTTAGTGAAGGTAGGGCCGGGGTGTATCTCGGACGCAATGAGCGTTATTCTGATGTCTGTGTACAGGAAATAGGTCGTTTTGGTGGTGGTGTAATCATGGTATGGAAAGGAATAGCACGCAATGACCACACAAAACTCAAAATTATTGATGGTTACCTAAATACCATACGTTATAGGGACGAAATTCTTCCTCCAGTGGAACCCCCTTCCTACGTAGACATCGTTTTAATCACGTATTCCAACAGCACAATGCCCGGTGCCACGTGCTAAAACCACATGACTTCTTCAAGACTCTGGTCCTTTCTTTGCGACGACGGCGCCAGAAAGTTATGAACGCAAGAGGAGGTCATATGAGATATTGAAGTGTGAACTTGATTTTATTCACTATCTGTGTAAAGCAAACCGAAAAATCATTAATGTTGAAAATGGCATTAAATGTTGAAAACTTACCACCGTTGTTTTGAAAATAGTGAAAGCTTAACAATGTTGTAAGAAATTGGTATCAATTGCTTGATATGAAAAATTGTGTTGATAAAATATTAGTGTAACATTTCGTTTTTTGCCTAGTATATTATCATATAAATATCTAACTGAAAAAGAGGGAAAAACCGTGCCCCGCCAATAACATGACGCCTAATATATCAAAAATTCTAACAAGAATTTTCTAAATTTTTTGCTTGCGTTGCTATAGGAAAAGCTTTTCAAAACGAAAGGCAAGATTTTTTTATTATAATGCGAATTTTCGGGCACCTATGCTGCCTTATGCCCTATGATATTTTTCCAAAATTTGCTCAAAGAAATCACAAAATATTGCTACCCTTGTCACCAGTTTCTTCAACAACACACTTTCCATTTTGATAGGATGAGAGGAGATGAAATTTTACAAGGAGTGAATGACACGTGTTCAAATGTCTAATAATAAATGAATCCGCACCTTTTGAATTTGTTTTTGAATCTGTCTCGACTAATATCTGTGTTGTAGAGTCAAATGATGATGACTTTTCAGTTGTTGATGGCATTTTGGATGATGATGTTTCGCGCTTTGTTGCCATTAAACCTCCCGTTGTTATATCCTTAGTAGTTACTGATGAGACAGATGTAGAAGAGGTTATTGAAGTAGTCATATCCTTTGTTGTTGTTGTTGTATGTGGTAGATAATTGCATACAATTTCCAGTGACAGATCTGGATCCTTTGATGGATCTGGAAATTAAAAATTAGTTTAACAGACATTTAGGAATAAAAAATATTCCACCCCCCCAAAAAAAATGATAAAAATTATTTGGGTCCAGCATTAAAATACATGGAAGTTTAAGTACCAAAATAAGCTAAAACTTAAGCTTCAAGTCTGAAAATCAATTAACAGAACCAACTGTTAGAAATAAATTGAATATGTTCACAGGAACTCCCAAACGACTGAGACTGGGTGCGTCAATATATACAATTCGAGGCATAAATGTCAAAGGTAATTAAGATTGTTGGAATTATAGATATTGTCACTATTTTAAATTTCCAATACATCAGCAAACGAACACAGCAGCAACAAGGCAAAAAAAAAAACAAAAACAAAAACAAAAAAAAATTGCGAAAATTCGTCATATCCAGCACTTATAATTGAAAATAATCAAAATAAGATGTTAACCGTTAAACTCGGACTATAAAAAGGAACAAAACAATTATTTTTTTTTAAATCTTTTACTTCAACGCATTCTTTAGAAGGAGTTTTATATTTGCGACACACAATTTTGATGAATTTCAGCATATTTGAGGCTTGAAAAGATAGATTTTTAGCCTGCAGTTAAAACTCAGTCCTGAAAATGACCAAAACAAATTAAATTATTTTTTTCATGTTTTGGTAAAAATATCACTATTTCGAAGGTACTAAAATTCGTGTTTATAAAGGGGAACTTTGGGTATCCACAAACCGGTATATTTCTACAGCTAGCTTTTTCCAGTGCCGGTACCAACTCTGGCTATCCCCAGTTTCTAGCGTTATTTATGTTTGTCTCTTGTCTGTTATGTTTTTTGCAAGTGCTGCCCGGTTGTTGATTGTGGCATGTCATTTAGGAGATAAGCATACTGTATTTTAGGATCTGAGGGGGTAAATCCTAGATTTTACTGTCGCAAACTGAGTTTTCCGGCGACGCGTTAGCGGAGCCGGAAAACGGATGTCTGCGACAGTAAAATCTTAGATTTACTCCTGAAGATCCTAAAATACAGTTTGGTTATCTCCATTCTAATGCAAATCCCCCAAAAATAATTTAAAATAAATTTTAAAATCACAGGAAGTTCGGTATGCGTCTGCGCAATTACGTTGCTATTGGTTCCGACAGTAAATCGTGGATTTTACCCCCTCAAAATTCTGACGCCATCCAATCAAAATTAGCGTTACAAACATAAGTGCATTAGAATGTAATTTTCGGCCGTTGTATGTGATTACTGTCATCTTTCTTTTGTACTTTACAAATTCTATAGAATAAAAAGGAAAACAACACCTACAAGGGCCGAAAAAAAACAGTCACATGCTACAATGTACCAAAGAACAAAAACAACCAATAAAAGACAAAAGACAATCTAAGCAACTATACTAACTTGAGACATCCGCACTTGGTACCGGCACTAGCAAAAGCCAGTGGTAGGGTAAACCCAGTTTATGAGAACCCTAACCTCCCCTTTCTCTGACCTGTTTTCAGATAGTACAATAAACATACGAATAAAACCAATAACATGTAGATGCATTAATCATGTTAATATTGTAGAGAAAATGCAATTCGTTGGAAACTTAATTTGGTGGTTTTATCGAACCACGAAATCTACGAAAATTGGAACCCAACAAACAAATACAATCGCACTAATTTACCGCGCGCTAATTTCAATCGTTCCGCCCCATATCATGGAGGAGTAATTGCCTGGTTATTAATGAAACTGTTCGATGGATGGGACAGAAGGAATGTAACGACTTAGAAATAATAACAAAAAAACTAGGAAAGGTGAAATAATCACGTTTATTAATAAGTTCTAGGTTTAAGTCGTTCAGCTATGTCAATTTTAAGTACAGATCTTAATATAAAACCATTTTTTTTTAGTTTTGATATTGTCTTTAATTTGAAGTAGATTGGGATGTAAAGGATGTATGTACTCATAGAAAAAAGGGGCACTTATAGAGAAAAGGGGCACTGAGTTAAAGAACATCATCAATATATCGGAAAGTAAAACTGAAGAACTCGGCAATGTTGTTTTTTTTCTTATTTTCAGAGGGTTTTGTGTAAATTCGTTGCATTACATTGAAAACAAAAACCGTGATAAGATCAAAATGGCCAAACAAGATTATAACATATCTGTTAGGGCGCAATTGCTGAAAATTTCCCAATTAAATATTCAATTTTGAAATTTGTAGAATAAAATATCTTTATACATTAGGCATATAAAACCTTTGATTTCCGAAAATGACAAAGCGTAATTTGCCTCTTATAAGAAAAAAAATAACAATACTAAATGTGGCTTGCAATTTCATGTGATATTGATACGTTAAATGAATGTGTTCAAGCATAACCTACCTCTCGATATCTCCATACAATAACCTCTTGTGAAATATCCCTCAATAATCCTTGATATTAGTTGAATAAAATGACCAACTTTCAGTTGTATTCTTCGTGGCTCTGGTATACACTTTATTGATTCGATTTCTGGTTTGGATGGGTAAATATCAATGTCCACAACAAGACCACAATTTTCGTCTGACGGTGCTGCGCTTGTCTTTCCATCTTGTTTGCGCAAAACTAGTGATTCGGTTTTTACTTGGTTTCTTATGGAAACTTCGCAGACGCAATTTTTCGTCTGTGTAGGAACCCGTAAAAGTACGCTATCCTGTGAAATAGTGCCATCACTTGTTAATTCTCTCCCATAGCTAGCACTACACATAGTACCTACACCAAAAATAAACATCTTAAAGTTATGCCTACATTGTAGTTCTAACACTTATGCACGAACATTTCAAACTAGATAAGACTTTAAACTCATTTCAATCAGCACATTTTTGGTCTTCAAACTACTTGGTAGCTATTTTATTACAGAATTCTTTCTCAGGTGATACAAATATATCTGTTAAAATGTGCTTTTAATTCTCACATTTTTTTTAATTGTTTTTAATTTAGTTAGCTTATTTCCTCAATTGTAAAGATATTTTTACAGTTTATATGTAAATTTTAATGTATGCATTCCAATTGCTTTTAAAAAATATACTTTTATAATTTAAAAATTAATGATTTTCACCAAATTTTATCTTCTGCTTTATATTTTATTTAATTTGTTCTTTGGGTTTGTTCTATTTTTGTTCGAATTTATTTATTTGCTTATGATTATCCCCTGAAATATTGGTTTGGTATTTTAATAGCTACTTGTAATAATAATAATAATGATAATAACTATATTTGCAATTGCAATCAATATCCAATGACACTCCATACCACCGATTCGAAGATTCCACAAGATTCGCAGCCTAAAAATCTACCAAGAAATCAATTGTTGTTAAAATATGACAATGTTAAAATTTTGACGTATTTTGGCGGCCATCTTGGAAATTGCGGCCATGTTGAAAATTTCAAAGGCACAGCATACATCTTCAGAATGTGGTCCAAATCTGTGCAAAGTTTGAAATCAATTGGCTCAGCCATTTCAAAATAATCGCTCGGACAAGAATTATTGGAATAATAAGTAGAAGAAGAAGAAAAAAAAGAATAATAATAATCAGACTCTGCTCTTGTATATCAAGGAATATAGAAGGGGTCCTTATACTTGAGCAAAGCCTTTCTCATACAGCTTGCAGAAAAAAAAAAACGTAGAATACCAACATGTCACCCAAATAGCGGTACGAGATTGGCAATCATTAAAAATGAAAATTTGAACTGAAATACGTTTAAGTACACCTTGAGCAGAGATAATCTTAGTCATATCAAAGAACATTCTTTTACATTTCTAAAGAACAAGCATTACATAATTATCTTGATAATTCTTTATTATTGTTTCTGTTCCGTTTAAAGCTAACAGAAGGCGTGTTCCATGCTAGCAACTATTAAAGACTTTAATAGATAACAAATACAAACATAGGTCTTCCACATAGGATCGCTGTCAAATGTGTGTTTAAAAACAGGAGAAACCATCAGTTCGCACAAACGCAAACTCGCACACACAGGGTTAACGAATGTTAACTAAATGCACTCTGCAATGGCATTGTATTAGTTGCAATAATTTAATATCTTTCATTTGAATGCGATATTATTTATTTAAATGGTCTATATTTTTTTCATGTAAATACAATACTTTTTTTATTCAATTGGTATATTTTTTTGCTCCTACATGTCTATAAAGTAAATGTCTAAAATTCATTACGTAATAAAAAGAAATTTGTAAAATGTCCTTTCCAAGCGCGGTGAGAATTGAAAACGAAAATGAAAAGGCCACGTGGCTGCACATTAACTGTTAGTTCTCATAATGTGATATTGCCTACGGTCAACGAAGATTGACATCGTTTGTACTGTTGAATAGTCTCTTGCACTCATGGACTGGAATCATGCCCTCTTGTATGCATCCCATCAAGTGAATAATAAAAAAGAATTAATCACGACAAAATCTTGTGCAGAGGATAGCCATGGGCATACTTAAGAATATGAACAATTGTTAATTGAAGTTATTCAGCATGAATTTGACAAAATGTACCAAGCCATATTTAAAATTATCCCAAATTCTTTGTTTTTATGAAAGTAAGCATTTCTTACTAATTCAATATAGTCAATGTCAATATATGTTTTCATGCAAGATATAATCCTTAATAACGATATGGCCATGTCTTTGTTTTAGGTAAGAAAACCCAAAGCAAAGAGCAATATTTACGCCATATAATAATGCAATACCAAAATATTCAAAATAAAAAAACTAGTAAAGGTGCTATAAGGTAAATATAAGGACTTGGCAAATGAACAAATTTAGCTGAAACTGTTCACAAGTTTCATAAAAAAGGAAATTTTTTTGGGCCTTGTTTTGAAATTGAGACTTAAGCATATCTTGTTTTGTTTTGAAGCTCTCGTATAAGTAAGCAGTACCTGCTAGTCGTATCATTTACACAGCTGCATGTCGTTTCAAACAACCTTTGATCCTCATAATCTTAATACCTCATATCATGTCGTGTAAACGTTTTCGAATTAAAATGTTATTGTGAATTTTGAGTGCAACAAGATGCAATTTCCGAAAAGAAAAAGGCACATGAGGATTGGCATATGTAAACCAATTACAAAAAAGCGTAAACGCTCATAAACACCTGCAAATGCTCCTGCATTTATAATCATGTACATAAAGATTGATAGGATCTTGCATGAGGTCAGATTAAAGATTAAAGATCGGGATATCTTTCGTGAGTGTATCTTCTTTCTTCAGGTGAGCATAAGAAAACGAGGGGAAAAGACGCATAATTTCTTACTCGACTGAAAGATATCCTGATCTTTAATTTTGATCGGATGCAAGGTCCTATTTCTTCCGTACAATACAAAAAGAAACGCCTGCAAACATATACCGTGTGAACAACGTCGTCGTCATTTGATTGTACTTTACATTGTGATGTAAGGTATTTTATGACGTTTAGTCAAGGTAACAAATTTTTTTCTAACAAAAATGATCACTAAAATGTCTTATGTTTACTCATTTACCCGTGTAAGATGAGGTTAAGTGCATCGATCTTACAAGGTTCATCTTACACAGTGAACCACCATTTAAGGACGACGTACAAAGACCCACTTTAATGCAGTTTTACTTTAACTTATTTATTACAACAACGGGTGCGGATGCCAACAGATATTTATTATTCGTTTAAATACTGGGTGTGAAATTCAAAATACGACCATTTAAGTGTCCCCTTTTTTATTTTCCTTGCAGTCAATATAAAGACAGCTGCATTGCATGTTTTTAATTAAAAAAAAAATAACCATATCAATTTTGACAGATTAATGTAGAAGTGCCCCTCCTATTTCAGATTTTTTTTTTGTGTTCCTTTATCAAGAAATTCTTATCCGCTATTCCCCCTGATCTAGTGAATAGATTTTCATAAAACTTAAACACAGTCTTTATGACACTACATAGATGTGCAACTTCTATTTCAGAATTTTATGTGATTGTTTTTTGTTTTTGAATTTCCCACAGCAAAACATGGATTTCACCATTATATTACAAGTGGGAACTTATTTCTTATCTGCTATTCCTCCTGAACGACTGAAAAGATTTTCATGAAATTTTAACACATTCTTTGTGAAATGATGAAAAGGTGAACCTCTTATTTTAGAATTTAATTTGATTGATGTTGCATTTCGGTAATTAAATGGGAAGCACGGTGTATATTAGTAAGCATTGCTCACAACTTCTTCTAGTTTCTTGTTCAGATAGAGGACTTCTAGTTTGTAGTCTAAATGTATTGGATTTAATTCGTTTGTTTATTAAACTTAAGGAAACATAGTAAAGAAAGGGGGTGAGTAACCAAACGTTAGCTTAAATATACCACTGGCTTCGTTAATGATGGCACAAAATCCCATTTCCAGGGTTTTATCGTTTTTTATGTCAGTATTCTGTCTTTCAGTTAAGTTTCAAACAGTTTGATTAATGGTGGCTTAAAATATTTAGTCGCTGTAGGGTTACAAAAACCTTTCAGGACTTCATCTGCATTCACTTTCTCTCAAAACAGTGCGTGATTTTGGTATCTTTTTAAGGATTTTTGTTATCATTAATAATCTGTCATTAAAAAAAGATATAAAGCAGTCATTTAAGCATAAATAACGACCTATTTATGAGCATGTATTTAAGAACAAACTATTTGAATGTGCCAAGAGCAAACAATCCATTTTTTTTTTCGAAGTTCCGATCTGTATTAAGCCATGATCGCATGTTACAAAAGTAAATAAAACTTCATAAAACTGATAAGCATTCTACACGTCAATGAGATTTAAAAAAAATAGAGGACCAACGGGCCGAAACAAATGAAGTTCTTTCAAATAGATAAAAACATAGATTATTGTTGATTTGAGTGACATGTCAACAGTTGACAATAGACATTTATTGATAAGCAAAAAGAGGTTGTCATGCATATGGCACGCCAAAACAACAAAAATAAGATAACATAGCATTATCTCAGGTAATGCTATATTATCTTAATTTTTTTGGTTTTCGCGCATATCACCAGACATAAATTATTTGGTTTCCTTATTACCTCCAGAGAAGAACATATAGATATTTTACACATTGGTCTCTATGAAATTATGTGAAAATAATATTTTATCAGCAGATAGAATAAAATGACATGGTAGTGCTGTTTTATCTGAATTTTTGTGGTTTTGGCATGCAACTATGTGCGTTATCTGTTATATCTAACAACCAATCAGACGTAATATTTGCGGGTAAACGTATTATCTGAAATATTTTGCAACCAATCAGGCATAAATAGATAAATTTCAATAATTTATCAAATTCCATCTTCAGTAGATCAAATTATCTAATTGAAAAACTATGCAATTATGATCCTAGAGAATTTTTGAATTGTAATAGAATTTCTTTTGTTTTTCTTTTTCAGTTTTGCATTTTGTTAAGATTTATCAACTTATTTTGTATTTATGTGTGTAAATATTATTCCGTATTTTCTCTGTTAAATGTTTTATGCGAATTAAATTATGTTGATCAATATCACAACATTTTCATCTTTAAAACTACATGTATATGAACCTGTCTTTACATTAACTCACCCATGATCGTTACATGAATATATACATGTACATGTAAGTGTGACACCCTTACAGAATTGAGTAATAATATTTATTGAAACCAAAAAAAAAAAAATAATAAAATAAAATAAAATAAAAATAATAATAATAAATTATCATATCAACTAAAAATTTAAAAAGTTTTTTTCTTTTAAATCCTGTTGTACGGAGACTTTTGAATTTCATCTGAATGCGGACATAAAACAAAATACACACTATATTTTGAAGGAACGAAAGAAATTAAAAAGTTATAATGTCGATAGATAGTGTTATATGAAATGCATTTTCTGTCACTAAGAATATTCTTTGCTGATAGAAGTAAGGAGTTGATAGTAATTTTTTTATACAAAATGTCAATTTTTTCAATCTATCATACGACACATGTACCTGTAATTCATTACCTGTTACCTGATAAGTAAGTTCATTACATTTAAACTGATAAGTAAGATATTACTTTATTTAGTCCAGATAAGAATGTATTATCTCTGTAATTCATAGAAACTTATGCTAAAAAGAAAATCTATATTTAATTATCAAGAGGTGATGATATATTATCTGTTCCAAAATCACAAAAATTCAGGTAATAAAACTTTACCCGAGATAATGCTATATTATCTTATTTTTGTGGCTTTTGCGTGCCATACATGCATCCTTTTAATGAATTTTGTGAAACAATGAGAAAATCACATGAAACATAATAATTACCTATGGTACTATAATTCTCAGCTGCTATTATACATGGCCCCGGTACACCTGGAATTGGACAGAGTATTGTCAAATGATGATGTATTTGCATTTTAAATTAAAGATGCTCAAAAGACTACAAGTTTTCCCTTCTTCAAGTTGTTCTCTAATATTTTTATCTTTGACAACGACAAGGGGATTATCAAGTTCTTTTAAATCATGAATTTCTTGTGAAATGTGGACAGTATATTATAGGTTTAAACACTGGTTTTAGGGAATTATCTAATATAAACTCCGACAGCTCACTCACAAACTGAATAAAGTCCGAAGGACTTTATGTGAAGTTTGTGAGTGACCTGCTTGAGTTTATACATACATAACTTCCTAAAAGCCAGTGTTAAATTCATATAATTCCAAATGAGTTAAAAATATGTTTGATCAGAGTTAACGACGTCTTTATTTGTTGCACTATATTTTCGCGGAGCGGATTAATGGGAAAACGGAAATATTTCTTTTGTTATTCATGACCAATGATATTGAATGTTACAGTTACATTTGGAATTATGATATCATAAAAAGGTTGATTCGAATCTTTCTGATATAAAAAACGACGATTGCAGTATAAACCTAATATCTGAGGAATGATTGATTCATATGTGATTGCCGTGTAACATTAACACCAAAAATGTCCAATGATAAGCATGACATAATGAAAAAGATATGGATTGTATACTCGCGAAAATACAAATAAAATGTTCGGTGCATTTGCGGGTGGTTTTCACCAGGTTATTATATTTGCAAGGCTCTTATTTTAAAAATTTCTGCCTGCAGATATTTAACTATCATTTGTCATGAGTCTACCACTGTAAGTTGCAAATCAAGTTGAAGTTTTTTTCAAGGTGGGTGATATATACAGCCGGTAGGGGAAAATGTATGGCTTTTCAATACTATCAGAATAGTTTTTTTTCGTGTACGTAAGAGATGTGATTGAAAAATTGTTTGTTGACATATTGTTAATGAACGGTGAATATCTCAATTAACGAGTATTCTATACTGTATACATCTATTCATTTGAAAAGAGACACATGGTGTGTCCTGTGATCTCCTACATTAACCACCATTTTAGTGCTATGTTATACGTTTGACACCCCGATCGTTAGCTTATATTATAGATGATATTATGTGGTGATATCATAAATAAATAATACATCAGAATTTGAAGAGCCGGATGTGAAAATCCCAAAAAGCCAATTCAACCACTCAGTGACTCAAGTATTAACACAACAAATACTTATAAGTTAAGTTACGTTAGATTTTAACAACATAATACTGTGTCGATACATTTCGAGTGAAGAAAGGTCAAGCCGACATTACCAATGTTGGTTCAAATTGCCGTTTTCACTATACAAACCTAGAGTACCCTAAGTCAATTCGGTCCAAAATTTTCGTACGGGTCTAGGGAACAAACCCTTTGACTCAAATGAAAGCTATTACATTGTACCTAACTGCCATTTCCGACTCGCTAATCACAGGATCTCGGATATGCGGGTGACTGTCCTTATGAAAACCAACGGAACCATGAAACATAGACAGGAACTCGAACTGGACGCCATCTATCTTCTTGGAACTTTCAGACCTCGAGGTTTGAACATAAAGGAACTTTCGTACCAGTAATGTATAGTTCAACATCAGTTTGTCATATCACTTTATTTTCATATTTGTTTATTTATAATTTCTTCATTTTTGGTCCTTTTTCACGTTTTGTCTTTTTAACTCTTATCTTTCATAATCATTTTTCACTAAATTTCCTGTCATTACACATTCTTGTTTCACGACCCCATCATTTCAATCATCTTTTTGTGAAAGTGTTCAAGATTGGCTAGATTTATCAATTGTCTCGGCTCGCTGCATACCTATCCAATATAGGTTTTAAGTTTCTCTATTTCTTCCAGCGTGTTTACACGTGTTTTTCATTATTATTTTTTTACTTTACCCTTGACCTAGACATTACATGTCGAAATATTGGGCTGTTTTATCCCTTTTTTATCTTTTAAATTCAGATGTCTTTTTATATTTGTTTTAATTTTGACTGTGCCCAATTTAGGTGGTTAACCACTTTCTTGACTATTGCATTTTTGCCATATAATGGCCGACTTTGTGAAGCCCCTAGCAAGGTCCAGCCCACATAAGCCAAGTTGGTCCAAATCGGTTTTTTTCGATGTAGGGTACCCTCTATGGAACAGCGTCCGAATTTTACGTACGGGTCTAGGGATCATACGCTATAGCTCAAACGTACCTACCTGCCATAAAAGGCTCAACTTTGCTAGAAAGGACCAGCCGTGACGCGAAACAATTAAACATAATGCAAATATTACATTCAAATGAAAAAAAAAATTCAGTTGAATGAAAAATTATACCAATTGAATAACAAAATGTGGCATTTAAATGAAAAAAATAGCAGTTGAATGAAAAATTATATCAACTGAATAAAAAAATATTGCATTTAAATGAAATTATACCAAGTGAATAACAGAAATATTGCGTTTAAATGATACCAATTGAATAAAGAAATATTGCATTTAAATGAAAAAATATACCATTTGAATAAATAATATTGCATTCAAATGAAAAATATTAAATTTTTGCAACCAATACCATGCCATAGGGGTGCGGCGTTGGAGATTGAATAAATCAATTAGCATCATATTATAAATGAGGATTTTGTGGGAAAAATGATACCCTTAACGGAGTTGGTAAAATGTTTTTTGGACATTCATCATATCATAAATTATTACATTATACTCTTTGAACATTCAGAATAATAAAATGTTCTAACAAACTGACTGGGATAAAGAATTTTCAAATTTTAGCATTCGGGAAATCAAATGTAAACCTGTCTAAACCCGTGCATGAACTCATTTTCATGCTTTATGTTTCCTCTAGGTGGAAATGACCAAAAACAATACTGAAATTGCAAGCAAAGAAATTTGAAATAGTGGCACCTTATGTTTCATTTTCATCTTTCAACATATGAAAATGATGACGAAAAAGTGTATAACTTCACGTTCAAGAAACATGATAACGAAACTGCTATTTTTCAGTGTTAAATAATGTTTTCTGTTGCATTATTTTTTATGCGTCCATTATTTATTGACATACATGCATGCTATGGAACCATAAATTCACCAAGGACTTGTCCTAATCCACGAGAATAAAAACAAATAATACACATAAAGATAAAAAATTTACACGACATCTTTTACAGTGTAATAGTGTACACAAATAGACACTACGGAAATGTTTTCTGTCTGACTAACTATGACTTCTTGATGTTAAGAGGGAAAGTAAAATGGGATACCTAACTTCCGTCTGAACACGAAATTAGCTTTGCAACAATTCACGTAGAATCCCACTCTGTGGTGTTTCTAAGTATTTAACATTCATGAAAATTGAAATAACTAAGTCTAAAACTGATTTTTATTTGTTATGTACGCTTATATACATTTTTTTCTATTTTTCTTTCCATTTCTCTAAATAAATCTTAATAAACAGGTAAACGTATTCATGCGTTATAGGTGTAAACGGCGTTTTACATTTCCGCAAATTGGCATTACGTTTCCGAAAAAAATATATTACGTTTCCGGAAAAAATAGTTTACCTTTCCAATTACTTTTCCGGAAAAAAATTCGTTTCCACAGAAGAAATATTTCACCTTTGTAAAATATTTTGCTACTTTATATATCCACAATTTTAAGCTTATACAATTAAAAAGAATAACAATAAAGAAGAACGCTACATGATCCAATAAATTTTGAAATCAACTTGTGACATTCGCCTTATATTTTGTTCCAAAGTAAAAAAGAAACACGTACTATCATAGCCAACAAGTATTTATTGTTTTGATACTTTTTTAAAACTTTTTTCAGAAGTTTATTTTTGCGGGTTAAGAACATATCTAAACTTTATGTTCATATCATACTTGTATTTCAAATTCTAAGGTAAACATATTTAAAATCTTAACTGGATTTATCAGTGAAGTCTTATTAAAGCTAACCCCAATAGTAGCCAAAACAAAATAGTGTGGATCCGACAGTAAGTTCATGCACAAAGCTGACGATCATATTTTTTGTCAATTTTATTTCATCCTTATAAATCATATTGAAATTGTAATGAAAGCTACCTGATTGACCAGGNTGAGGAAAAGTAATGCGCCCGGTGTAAATCTAATTTTTGTTTTTCTTGTGCTTTTTGTAATGTTATTTTTCTTATGATCAAAATCCAAAACAGCTTATTTGACTTTAGTTAAGCCATAAAAATGTCCTCATTCCATTTTTTTTTCTCACAATATTCAAAATGAAAATTCATTTAAACTCATCGAACGATGTGTATATCCAATGCAAATGAGAAACTGTCTACTGCTTTCTGGTTTTGATGTAATCTGCTGATTTATGTAGGTTTTAGGTCCCCCTCCATTGATTTCCCCCATCTGTCCTTGTAAGATTTCCCATTTTCGGAACATCATAGAATATTTGTAATACTTTCCTTTCAAATATAACAAAACGTTTTACCTATATATATATATATATATATGATCATAAGGATGGAAACCTTTATGTAGTTTCATCCAGTGACAAACAATTTTGCACTCTAAAAGACTGAAAAAGCAGTGTTAAAAAAGATGATGATTGAAATAATAACGCATGTGATAATAGAGCCGATGTCTTATCCAAGACGGATCAATTTTGTCAGAATAATTCCTTTTTTGAAACAAACAAAACTATCTTAAAAAATTACTTGCTCGCACCAAAAATATACCGCTCACATTTTTTTTTTCTTTTCAGTGTGCTGTTGTCCGAGCGCTAGGCATGACCTATTTGTAATAGCATGAATGAAGATCTTCATTATTTACTTTTAAATTGTCCCCACTTAGAGTCCATTAGTGTTACATGTAAGTTTTTCGAAAAGGTAACAGACTTTAATGCTACTCGTGTACTGTTTTTAATTTCACGGAACTGTCGTCCGATGCAAAGCTTAAGGTTTAAAATGGAGACATTGGGTATGCTTTTAATGATATTTGGTTCTTTAATGGGTACTATCATGAAAATTTAAAGAATGTTTCAATCTTAGGAACGAATTAACTCAGTGCTAATAATTCACAATATTTCAGATACACAATGAACATCTAATTTACATTTATTTTTATTGCTGTATATTTTTATCTACAAATGAGAAATGTTTATGTTGTCATTGTAAATATTTGTTCTTATTAATTGTAGGTGTTTGCTGTTATCCTGTTTTTGTAATTTCTGTAAATTAAATATAGATAAATATTACATATTTAGATACTAGTATGTAATGAAAGTATGCATATATGTAGCAACCCTCCACACATCATTTGAGGACAACTTTCATGGCATATAATAAAATGCACTCCACCAGAAGCCAACAAGGGGTGAGTTTAAAGTTATCATGCAGTTTAATTATATTGAATGCACATGTATTCCTCCTTACAATAGAAATACCAATACTATTTTAACATGCAAAAGATAAAGAAAGGATTTTTTGTTTTGGTGGTATGATACCTTATACATGTACATGGTTCCGCATTCATGAGGCACAACTCCATTTTTATTTATATTTATCTAATGTAAAGTGAGTAATAACTTGAAAAAACACACCCACTAAAATAAATGTAATGCTGTCAAATACGTGCTAAAAATAATAGATTTTTTGTACATGAACAGTTTTTGATGAAAGATTATAAGGTATTTCCTTTGTGCAACTCGAGATAATTTGAGAACAAACTTATAATAGAAACTTTTGGAGTTTCTTCCCTTTTTGTAAATGACAAGGGTTATAAATATATGATTTTTGTATTTTCGAGGCTAAAATCCTTTATTTTTGTTATTTTTTTGTTCTATCCTAGGTAGCTGAGTGGTCTAGAGAGCTGATCGAAGTGAAAGTGGTGTTGTCATGAATGCCACAACAACGTTTGTTCGTCTCCCACAGAGGAAACTACCAGAAATGTGCTGATACAAATTTTGCAGGTCTAACAATATTGGACTGATTTACAAACACAGTATAATATACATTGGACAGGTATAATATGAAGTGTTGCCACATTATTCAGACGACTATATAAATTTATAACTTTGTGAGACGGCATTCCTTGTCAAAAGACATTTAATCCTCTCTGCTATATACGATACTTCATTGCAGCTTATCTGAACTGAGTTCCTATACATCGTGTACTTCGTTTCAACACTATATTTAAACGAAAGGATATATCACCTGGTTGCTGAGAGAACTATCAAAAATTTTTTGATACAAATTTGAAGATCTAAGAATGTTGGGCTGATTATATAAAGTCCGCCAAAACTTAATCATAACCTATATTTTTGCATGAACATCATCTTTGAAGCTGGATTTGCTTTAGAATTTTTTGTTTGAAACACTATGGATGAGAAATTTTGATATTTCGATATTAAAGTTTAAACTTGAGCCATATGGGATATGTGTTTCCAGATGACAACAGATCTTTCTCTCTACTACTAAAGTTTGTTTTTCCTCTATCGGATTCTACTTTACTACCGGAGTTGACATGTTCATCACGGCGGGTGTCTTATAAGAAGCAGGAGATGCTTACTCTACCGGTACACCTGATCTCAACCATGTTTTTTATTGGGTCCGTGTTGTTCATCTGTATATGTGTCTTCATTTTTCTTTTTTGTCCCGTACTCAAGTGGTGTCCTTGTTTCTTAGTGTGTCTGATTTTGCCATTGTCCATGGATTGTTCGTTCTTTTGATTGACGGTTCGGTTCTCACTTGCTTTATTGTCGTTAGGTGAAAAGTTAGAAAAAATTAAGCACAAATGATTTTAATGACAAAAATGGTAGTTTTGACAAGAAAAACAAATGTCTGCGCAATAAGTGAATTATGTTTTAATATCCTAGTTGTTATTGATGCTACAAAGGTAAAACACAAATTACAGTAAGTATGTGCATTTCAAGTCAGAGCTTTACATCAAGCGGATGCAGTTTGAATATAGGTCAGATAATCCACTTTTATGACATCTTTTTCCACAAATGATGAGAAATTTTGAAAATTCATTTCTGAATTTCGCCATCAAATTAGGTTTAGGTCATTTGTAAGATTGACGTTTATTTAAGAACTTTTGAGTAAGATATTTTGATACCCTTTTGAATTTTTGAATCTGAGTTTTTGTTGCCATTTTGGAAAACGCCCGAATGCCTGTCTATATTCAAACAAGTAGGGATGTATTAGGCTCGTAAAAAGTGTCAAAATGTACATTTAATGATTTCCGGTTGCTTAACCTCTGGCAGACTATATATAAACAATAAAATGATATGGAGTAAATGCACATGAGTCATATTATATTCCATGACGACTTTGAAGATAGATTCCATGTTGTTTATTCAATTGGTAAAGTGTTACCATCTTCTATTATGGTGGCAGTAACATTTTGTGATGGACAATTCTTTTCGTATTATACTCTTCAATATAAATACATGTCAATACTCATACACCATGCACGCACTTACAACAAACTCGGTACTGAAAAAAAATTAAACTTAGATACTGATATCTGTATAAACGAAATGGAAACATAAATACAGATGTTTGAAGGATACAAATCTCATGTGTAAAATTACCAAACAAGAATGAAAAACATACTGTTTCAGAAATTATATAACTAAATACAAATGCCATGGTCGATCAAGCGGACATCAAGATCAGAAATTGAAACAAAAACTCATTACAAATATTCCATGATTCTGTTTGTCGTCTCATCCCTTATAAGTGTTGATCTTGGAGGTCGGACTATACTCCCTAGCTCTCTTTCAGGGTTTCGCCCTTGACTCAATGAGGCCTCAGGGAACCCCATATGCCTCGCCATTTTATTGTGCTTCCAGACCAATATGACCTTAGCTACGCACCTGCTTGTTACTATCGATATATTTTTCGGTCGGTTCAAACGGATCTTCCGCTTTATCAACACTAGCAGTGAGATAATTAAGTAGTATTCCAGCTAAGAGTCAGGCAGTGGGCGGCACATCAAAAATTTAGATTCTGTATTTTATGGCTTAGATGTATTCATTTGGTCATAAAAACACACCCCAATTTTTTTTAAATTCGAACATGAGTTAGTTCTCGAGATTAATTGTGACTGATAATACAGAGAAAAAAGTGGCGGGAAAAATTTCCCGGACTTTTCACTGTACAATGTAACTAAATTGTGGACGATAATAACTCAAAAAGGCAAAATAACACAGAACTTTTATCTATCAAAATGACAGTTTCTTGGTTAGTTTTATCAAAATCTAACATCAAAAGTTTGCGTTTTTCCCCAATGTGCCACTGCACCAATGCACTTTGCCTGTTTCTTAAACGGATTGATACTTAAATAATCACCACAAATTGTCGTTAAAAAATGGTAAGTAGATTTGTATTTCAGTGGTGCTTCATTTTCTTTGGAAAACAAAGTGTTCAATAAATCCCAATACCTATGTGGGGGTGAAGCCAAGACAGTGCTACAACTTCCAATTTCTGAAAGTTATTGTTCAGGAAACAGTACAATGAATTCAACAATGATTGTAGAAATAATTTACACAACTACATAGTATTATCTCCAATATCTTAATCGATGCCCTTTCTAA
Source organism: Modiolus philippinarum (assembly GCA_002080025.1). Lineage (NCBI taxonomy): Eukaryota > Metazoa > Mollusca > Bivalvia > Mytilida > Modiolidae > Modiolus > Modiolus philippinarum. The sequence goes on along the minus strand of MJUU01032498.1, from coordinate 11,799 downwards.
AAATTCAACCTCGTCTTTTTCGATTAAAAAAAAAAGACTTCACCAGCAAAAACAAATTTTGCATGAAAATTCTTGTAAAAATAGCTAACGATTCGGCATTAAAGGAATTTCATAGTGACAATTTGTTAGTCATTTTAAGTAAAAAATTAGCAACTGCTATGTACGCTCTGATAGAAATGTCAAAAATAGGCCTAGATGTGCCCTTAAATTACTTACATAATCTTTGTTTAAAAATTAAAAAAATACATTTTTGACAACAGGCGGATTTAAGCCACCGACTTTTTGACCACCAAAGAAAAAATATTATAATCCTGTATAAATATAACACATCTTTACGAACTGTACGTGAAAATGAAATATTATAGGATTTTTTATGAAAAATTGGGCGGTTTTTATACCATTTTCGGGATTTACATGTCACTTTTCTCTCTCCAGTAAATCCCTGACAGATTAATAGAGTACTGCTTTTCAATATTTTTTTATCCCCGAAGCAGCGCAACGATTTGAATAATATTTACACAATAGCTTTTGCTCAGGGATACGTTAGGCCAGTTAAGAGAGATAAGTCATGATTGATTAATTCAGAAGGAGTTATGCCCCCTTTTTAACTTTGAAAAATTCCCCAATTACGTGGGGTTTCAAGTTCTGAAGCGGCGGTGATATATGGCTACGCGTAGCCCTTTTCATGTTTGAAACATTTCCATAATTGCAAAACTTAACATCATATTTACACCGGTGAAAAAACCCTTGTAGTTGTAGTGAACTACCCATACGAATTGTGTATTAACTATAAAATGTATGCATTACTTTACAGTTCATCAACATTTTGTCAGAAAATATTAAATTTTTGACTTTGAATCTTGGGAGGTTAAAGTAACAGATGGACTGACGGACATACTACATTATACGGTATTATAAAACAAAAGCAAGCAACTTCACGAGGAAAAGACTAATAGCTAAAGTGTACTAAAATTCATTAACTTAAGTTTTATCACAAACTTTGGACATATTAAATCAATAGTTGTTCCAATCTTCAAAAAAGAAAAATTGACATCACTTTTTTTGGAATCGTGGAAACTATGTGTATAAATACCTGCCTAATAATGCTGTCATATCACTTTCTGCGGCGAGAAATCCCTTGTCATGTAGACTTCAAATATTCAAATACAGGTACACTATTTTCTATTTTCAACATGTTTGGTTTGATATGGTACCTTTCACTTTTTGTTATATATATATATATATTGAAGTGACATTTGTTCCATCTAGGGATATTTTGATGGTGGGCGATTCTGCATGCAACATTGCAACATCCAACTAATGTAATACATCTATTGAAATAACTTCGCTAACTGGCACATGGCCACGTGACAATAATTGATCAACATGTCCACTTTGATATTGAACTAATATTTATTCCATTACGTGATATTTTGATGGAGGCTCGTCCGAAGACTCACCCACCATCAAAACATCACTAGATGAAACAAATATCAGTTCAAAATAGTCTCTAACATTGTTTCCAGTTTATTACGTATATTTCTCACATCGAGATAGTTAAATTTTCACATTTTATGGTTCGAGGTTTATCTGAGAACTTTAAAATGTGAAAATCTAACTATCGAGATGTGAGAATTTGTCGTAATAAACCGGAAAACAATGTTAGAGATTGTTTCTCTAATTTCTATCCAGTTTTCACATTTCCTGAACGGTGTGGAAACATTTGTTCTCCTCTCTAGAGAGGAGAACAAGTTTCGTGAAATTTCCCGCCAAATTTATTCGGAACACAATCCTCGATGTTTTTCATCCAATCATAAGAGTAACAGTTTCCACAACTTAAACACGTTAATTATGAAATTTCTAACATCTCGTTAAATAAATTTTGAAATGTTTAAGAGCTCGGCAAGCCTCGCTTTCAAACATTTGCAAAATTTATTTAACTCGATGTGAGAAATTTCATAATCAACTAGTTCTCGCTATGGAATCTATATTTACAACACGAGACATTATTTTGTAGATCTTTTAATCTAATGTCTCTGTATTCATAAATACAGTCAAACCTTTCGAGCCTGTCTCAGTGTACTTCTGTTAAAGTCGATTTGTCTTGTGATATGGCGTGTTGTTGCTGGTCGTGTTGATAAAATCAAATGCGTTTTTTTTTCTTCGTGTTGTTGTCTTTTCGGTTGTTTTTGGTGATTCATTTGCTAATATTGAAAAAATGAAGAACCATTTGTTATAGCGGTAAATTGTGTTGTTTTTGATGGGTTTTGATTTGTATCTTGTGTTGTTGTTTTACTTGTATCTTATGTCGTTGCTGACTGGTTTTGAGTTATATCTTGTGTTGTTGTTGATGGGTCTTCACAAGTGATTTCCAGCGACTGCGATGGATTTTCTTTACTGTGTTCTGTAAAACAAATGAAATATTTCCTAACATATACATGTATAATGCTAAAAGAAAAAAAATCGAAAGCAAGTAATTCACACGTCACTGATTGGGGTAATATTAAATATAAATACACTTATAATGTTATCGAAAATTTATTTTAATGAAACGAGAGATGAATATTTTTTATCTTTAAAAAAGAAAATAAAAGTAAATGGACGTTTTCAATTGCTAATAATAACACAAAAAATGACACAATCACATAATTTCATGAACTACTTTGAAGATTTATATATTAAAGATAACAGTAAATACTTACAATGTCCGGAAATTACAATCAAATGTCACAATCTACTACGGAAATGCACGAGATAAAACAACAAAAGGACAAAAGTACACAACAAAAGGTATTCGGGATAGTCGGACTTGGTACCGGCACTAGAAAGAACTAGCTGCCTGGTGTTTATTGGAACACCCAGTGAATTTGTATCACCTTTGTTCTCCTAAATGCATCATACAGTGACAAAAACTTATTTTGTTTCTCTTGGACATTCACGGCGCCATAATATACTTTGTCATTCTCGTGAAACTTTATATCTGGTGCACTTTCTTTTTTCAGAGCGAAAAATAGCGTTGACAGACGCGAGCAAGACATGTCTTCCCTTAAACACTTACCAGCAAAAACCCAATTTTTTAAATATTCTGTAATGTGACATTTTTTCAGGAATCGTACCCAACATATCAAGTGCTTACTAAGAATCAGACTTGTTAATCAATTTTATCTTTAAAAGTAAAGGAATAAATGCATTTAAATGAAAAAAAAACATAGTACAACGTCTCAATTTCGTTGTTATGATTTATTTCCGATGTTCATAAACACAAAATGTAAGTTATTTTGATTATTTAATTAATTACCATTAGAGAAAAAGTTTTTTTTAAACACTCTCGATGATTTAATTTGAAAGTTTTAAAAAGCTCTTCAAGCCTCGGAATCAAAATTAATCTCTTTTGTATAAAATATAGTAATAAACGGGATCTATTGGTTTGGTTGTAATATTTACTATATATTTATATATTCTTATTAGTTTTTTTTTCATTTTAACATCAAGTTAGTAATTGTAACTGCATGTAACCTCATATTAGATTGCTCAGCTTATTAGCATTAATGTTTGAAACTAAAATGCTATTCATATCATATTTTGAGGTATACTACAGTAAAAACATCAACTACAGCCACACTTCACTTTTAACAGGCTAGTCAGAACCCAATATGTTGAATATTTTTTAAGATTAAAGCATACTTTTTACTATCTCCATGCAATAGCCTTTTTCAAAATTTTAGTTTATACGTCTTGAAGTAAGTTCAAGAATTTGACCTTTGCTGATTTGAATTTCTGTAATCGTTTCGGGCTCTCTACATTTTATAGGGTGCAGAGGTGATCTGGATGGAAAGTAATTAATATCAACGACAAGACCACAGTTGGCTTTTTCTGGTGCAGCTTTACTGTCGCTGTCTTGTTTCCGTAGGTACAGAGTAACATTCTCATTTTGGTTCTTTACTTCCACTTTGCAGATACACTTATCCTGTTGTGTAATAAAACGTAAAATCACATGGTCATGGTTATATTCCCATTATATGACAGTTCTCTCCCAATGCTAGAACTACACATAGTCTCTAAAACCAAAAAAAAAAAAAAATCTTATAAATCAGAGAAATGAACTTGTTTGGTTAATTCAGCCACAAATTTAGTCCCACGTGTAAAGCGATGCACACTGTATACATATCCATGAGATTCCTCTTGGCCACCTTTTTATTTATACACCTATGCTGTCAGTTTATCCAAAGACTTGTTTTGTCTTATTCTCATTTTATATTGTGAAATTAATCTTATATTTCTCATCATTGTATCTCCATGTAGTTTATATAACAATTTTGATAGCTTGTATAGTTATAGTATTCAAAATAAAGTTGAATGATGTCACGGTAGATTCAAGTCCCTTACTACGAAACTGGCCTTGACTAAAAAAGGCAAACTGTAAATAGCAAATAAACACCAAAGGAACAAATGATGTGGCTATTCCAAAAATCAACGTCCAGATACATGGCGAAACCATAAAAAAACTTTGAGCAGCCGCAATGCATGGAAATAATAACACACATTGAGAAATAATTCACTTTAATATAGTGTGAAAAACCGCACAGTAGGTAACATTGTCCTGCGAGGACATGATTTTCTACGATAAATTGTCCTGCTCTTCTACGATTGTCCCGGATTCAATACGAATAATACTGAAAAAATGTAAACATGCAGACGCTTTCATCATAGCTCTTAAGATAGGTTGCTTTCCTTAAATTGGAAAAGTAAATCTTAGATAGTTATCATATAGCATACTACACGCTTTTAATCTCTCAAATTCATGAAAGCGTATTTGAAATATAAACAAAATTCCAATTTCATTAAAAATACAGTTTTCTTTATAATTAAAGCACAAATGTTCAAGTAAAACCACTGACAGTGTCGACACTTCAAATACATCGAAATCCGACAAGAGAACAGCGACATGAATTGTTCTGGAAGACCGTAATTCCTGATTTTCAATTTTAATGTGTCCTGACTTTTACCCGAATTGACCTGGCTTTTATGCGATTGGTCCCGGAATTTAAACGATGTAAATTAGATTGAATAACAAAGTTATTCCCGTTTATTGCATCCCACTTTGAAGAAAATGGTGAATTTTGAGGCAAAACAGTTACAGACCTATAAATACCAACAAAGGTAATTTTTGCGTATAAAAAAAGGCAAGTGAACGTTTAGTGACTCTTTTGCACGATGTATGATCGGAGTGTCACTTTTCCCGTTTGATATGTATATAATGTGTAACCCTTTTAAGGTACTGACTGTAAGCTTTGGTTTTTAATCTTGATTTCGATTCACTTGTTCGACCATAGCAATATCATAGTAAAATGAAATTTCAACATCTTCTCTTTAAGCATTGATGCAAATTCAACCAAATTTTACATGAATGATTTTTGGCAGCAGACTAGGCTCCTTGAGCTAGTCGGCAATTTAGCGGCGAGCACACCCTGGTCAATCTTTTTAAATTACGTTTTGTCTTATTCTTTCTTTTTCAAGATTGTGGTCTTGGAGTTAATGGTCTACCTGTATTAGGTTTATTTGTATTTTATTATACTATAGGGAAACGGGATAGAGGAAGGGGAGGTTTGGGTACCCATAAACCGGTTTAACCGTACCGGCTATCCCGAGTTCCTATCGTTGTCCATGTTTGTCTTTTGTCATTTAATTGTTTTTGTGCAAAAATTCCCTGGTGGATTGTGTCATGTGATTGTAATGTCCGGCCATTGTAAGTGTTTCCTGTTATCTTTTCTCCGTTAATGGTCAGTCCTTGTCGGATATTGTTCACTTCATTCTGTATGTTTGGCAAGACGGAAATAATATGTACAAATGTACTCTTCAAACACTCATCCAGTGCTCGAAAAGGGACCAATAGACAATACAGCATATAAATGATTAAACAGCACTCATCGAGTTAATTTTAAGAAAACTTGGCAAGTAAACTCGGGAGATGTGGGCAATATGTATATACAGATGGCAAAACATAGCTTAATTTTTACGAAACAAGAAAGACAAATGTTGAATTTAAATGAGAATTTTTTATATGAACAAGTACACCATAACTGACAAAATAAAAAGAGCATGCACATCAAGCACGGGGAATCTTTTTGTTGACTCCACACTGCGCACAACTTTGATTGAATTTGTCGAAGAGTTAGAAAATGACAATAACCGCTTTCAACACAATATTTGTACGTGTCTGTATGACTGGTGGAGCAGATCAGGTTTACGCTACATTACCAAATGATGTTACCTGCAGTTTTTGTAGGCTTTCACTCTGTTAGTGCTGTAATTTGAGGCGTTTTTTTTTTTTTTTTTTTTTTTTTTTTTTTTGCATTCGTTTCCCGATGTATTAAGGAGGGCCTTTTTCAAAAAATACACATTTTATCCAGTTGGAAGGTGTTATATTGCAAGCTCAGATAGAAAACATAGCAACCAGCAAAATACATTTTCTATCATCCATCGATAAAAAAAAAAATAAAAAAAAAACTTTTTAGTTTTCGCCAGATGAGAATACAGAGATTCTAGTTTAATAATCTTGAACAGCCACATTTTTAGATATTGTACCGCAGATGTCATGCCTGCTAAAGCAGAAAATGAGTTTTGTGATGGTATAATAATTTCCGGTGCAAAACACACAATTATAAAATGTGCTAAATATAGAGTCAATAACAAAAGATCGAAATTGCTGAAAATTTAGTAAACTGATACCATTCCAGGATATCCCGTGAAAGCATGCAACACTAATTTACGGCGAAGTCTTTGTATGATAGTAACTCAAAATTTGTTTAATATGTATCAAAATATTCAGATATTTATATTCAAAAAAAAAATCTATCTACTTTAATATAGGGTTTTAAGCATTTTTTTTTTTCAAAGTCGTTTTTAGAAGAATAATAATTTCAACAGTTTTGATTTGACCTAAGAAGCGACTTGATCTGGTTTCAATATGAGCCGTTCGCTAACTAAAAGTTTGTTTAAAGTAGTCCAGGCAATTGTTAATATTTTGGATGCGTGTCCAAATCGCAGTTGCTTTAACTAAAAAGCCAAGCCTTTCAACCTCCGACTTGCCCACACTAGATCTGGGACCCATGTTATTGTTCATATTCTGCACTATTTTGTTTTAAGTTAACGATTTAAAGTGATTTATTCATTTTAGTGAAACACTGCCACATCAAGCAGAGCAAGAATAATCGAAATGGCATTGGATATGAGTTATTGACAGTTTGTCTTGTTTATTTTGACAAGCAGTTGTTTTTTTTTTATTTTTAGAAATAAAACCGATTCAATAAATCTGTCCCCACCGTCAGTTTTTGACTTGTACTCGTATATCTTTTGTCAGCTTCTGTGTTAAAGAAAAGACAATGTTATCAAATGTGGACGGAAACAGACAAAATTTTGTGTGCATTCATACATGATACAAAAAATACTGAAATATTATAATGTAGCATTTTGTCATCTTTTCACAAAGGAACTGCCAGTTAGTGAGTTAGTCACAACATCACTGCATATGATTGGTCGACCATACGAACAACACAGCCCAACAACAAAGTTATGCCAACGACTCGAATACTGAGATCTATTTTGTCGTTGATAGGGACTGTCTGTTACATCAACTTTCCGTCATTTAATTTAAATGATTGACATCATTATCATAATTGCGTTGTAGAATCTGGCCATAATGGATGTCCTTTTTCTTTAAGAGCAATAAACTCGACACAACAACTGTTTTATAAACAGTGTCAAAATATTCATTATGAACCAACATGTAACATTTGATTCATCCTTTACTTGTGAATAGATATAAAACAAACTTAAGAATTGTATTCATACTGACGATAAAAAATAGTTCGATTTACATATTTTCCCGTTCATATGAGTCCCGTTTAATCGCAGATAACAAGTTGGATTGGCTGTCTGAAATGTGGTATTTATTGTAAACAGGAAAGCAGGATGTAGAAATAGGGGACGCCATATTGCTGATGATAGCGAAATAACTATATTATATGCATTATATTGACTAGGCATTATGCTGGACAATCAATAAACTATATTTCTTGGATATAAATTTTAACACATTTGTTACTTATTTGACCGCATTCATAATTCAGATAATTCCTTATGCAGGATTTTTCTATTTCATTTCCAAGAATGGAAAATCTGGATGAGGGCCACAAATGCAGACAGGAAGATAATTATGCGATACAAGGGCAAAAAAATATAAATCCAAATCATTTGTCTACTCAGCTTATTTTACCTCGTTGCGACAGTTAGTTTTTAAAATAAACCTTAAATTTCAATTTCACCTATCATTTTTTGCTTATAAAATTCATGATTATCCTGTAATTAAAGCTGCGCTATCATTTTAATTGAAATATCCATCGTATAAATTCACAGACAAATCGTATAAAATCTGGGACATCAGTAGTGGACACTCGTGTAAATTCCAGGACAACACCAAACTCCGAATTCTCTGGTTTCTACGTTATATCAATAACACAATTCCGGACTATAAAGACAGAGAAGTAACATTTTAGGAAAAATTGCAAAATATGATAGAGAATAACAACACAAAGGAGTATTTCCGCTTGTAAAATCGGGTCGAATCCATGACAATCGTATAAAATCATTTTGGGAAAATCGTAGAAAATCATGTCCTCGCAGGACGACGTTACCTACCGTGAACCGGGAGTAACATCAGGTCCTCCGGAATGGTAAGCATGTGCTGCTTTGCAAGGTCATTTGAATCACATTGTTATCGTTGATATCTATTTACGTACTGTAGATTTATTTACTAGACAAAACTTTCGGCAATAAAAATTGGGGATTCCCATGACTTCTTTATCTGTCATTGTTTTAAAGTTTTTTAATGAACACAATCACTCTTGCAAAAAATCGCAATAATCAAAGGGCATTGAAGTAGAAATTTTGATAAAAATATGGTCAAAAAATGGTAATTCCTTAGTTTTTATATTTATAACACTTGGCGTCTGAAATCAAAACTTTATGCATTATGATTTCGACTTTCCAATAGTGAACATCCCCTTTTTGAAATTTCCACATATCCGGCGTATGACATTCTTCCTTTCCAAACACATTCGCTTTTGTTGTGCCTGTTGTTTGCAATAGTCGTAACAGATGTTTAACGGTCGTCACCATGTCTCGACAAATCGATAAACAGTGTTCCTATTTCGCAAATGATAAAACCTATGCTGATACAGAGATTACTATAAAACTTACCGACATCAACTATTATTTAACACCGAATTTTTCATTGACAGTGTGAAAGGTGCCAAAAGTAGAGCAGATCATGGCTACTCTTCCAGCGCACCAGGTGATATATCAAGTGTTTTTCCCCGGAGCTCACAATAATGGTGAATTAATATTTTAGCGGTCTTTGTAATGTCGTCTCTGTTTGTGTTGCATCAGCAGTAATAACGTTTCTCACTCTCAAACAAAGGACACGACCCTAGGTAAAACAGACCACGTGCACGCAAAGGAATTCCGAAACAAAAATATGTGAGCGTCGGAAGATCACAATAATAATATGATATGACAACATTATTAAGGATAGATCTCTGATAAGGTATACTTAATAAGCTTACAGAAACTGGTATCCAGTGATACCATATACTAAGGTATCCTTCTTAAAAAGTATACTAGCATCAAAGGATTTTAGATACCCATACTTAGGATACCGAGGAAGCACCAACACTAGATTTTAAAGGGTATCCATCACGTCAGTTTTTATAATACAAAACCCGTGAAGTATGACATCTCCCGCTATCTAAATGGCAGTTTCTTTGCAGAATCGTTATTCAAGCTCAGTAGGAATTGCATTCAAACTACTTCTCGAAAATTTAGATCATAAATAAAGGTATGCCGCAGGTCAGAAGGCGAAAACAAGATAATATAATATTTTCACGATCCAAGGATGCTTTATGTCAAAAGATGCAACTGAATAAAGTAATCCACTACTTGAGGGTTAAAACTTGTTATCAAGGCCAATAAATCGGCAATGACACTACCGGAAGTCGCATGTTCGGAAACAGGGTCAAATTCAGAGTATTTTCAAGACAATAAAAATGACTGATCTTCAAGCCGTCTTTCTTTCACAACTTCTCAATAGTTGTTATTACAATTATATCCAGATTTTCTCTACATTTTCACTGTTATGTAGATTGGTATGGAAAGTAAATAAAAATGAAAACAAATGTCCGAATCGATCAAAGGGAGAGACCAGTAAAGAAAATCCGTATAACATACGACTTAATCAGGGAAACACAATCCAACACAGAACATTTTTGGCAAGCCGTCATATTCCCGACTTTGAACGGGCATTTTATAAATAAAATGTTGGGTTAAACCAGGTTTAATGATGCATCAACCTCAAATATATGTTTTCAGGGGTCCTTCGTTTACGTTAAAACTCTAGCCTAGTTTCATTATTTTTGTGTAATCATCTTTTCATTAAGTGTTCCATGTGTTTTGATATCAAACTAAACTTAAAGTTAAATATTTGTAATTATTTTCCCCTCAGAGTACATGTAAAAGAAACCAAGAAATAAAACCTTTTCTTCGCAAAAAGCCAATATAATATGCAATATTTTTAACTTTTTCCACAACTTCATCACAATGGTATGGTTAACACCTTTTTCAAAACACATTTTATTCTTGTAGGATAGTATATTTGATGGTTTTGGTTCCATTATGTGCCGTTTTAACATTTTCTCCCTTAACCTTTTAGCTTCTACGGGTATTTGAGTGAAGACTTACATTCATAAAGTTCAGGACTAAGGTGCACGAGCTTTAAAACGGTGCATTGCATTTGCGCCAATTAGTATTTCATTTTCGCCAAAAAAATATTTCATTTGCGCCACAAACTGTATTTCATTTGCGTCAAAATAAAACTTTGCATTTGCGCAAAATACAGGAAAATAGTATTGATAAAAGTAAAAATACTTTTAACTTTTATACTTTTTACTTGTATTTCCTTCTTCTAATTGCCGGCATTACCTGTTTTACTTGCTCACCACTGGGAGGTTGATTTTAAATTTGGAACAAGATATTTTACTTAATTGCTAAAACTGATATAATCACTATAAGAGCGCTATTTATACAATGTACAAACAATCGTGTTTAAAGGTTCCGAAATACCAAAAGCATGTTATAAATATAAAGAAAACAAGAAAATATCACCTCGGATTAAATAAGTCGAAATTAATATAAACACCCCTACTACTTAACCTGTTTCATGTTGATACAACAAATATGATCCAAACCATTGGGTGAAGTGAAAATTTTGCATATCTTTTTTTTCTCTTGTGCAGTTCCTATTTACTTTGTGGCATGTGGCTGTGTTTTTCGACCATTGTAGGTGTTTCCTGTTATCTTTTTTATTCTATTGTAAATAGTTAATATTAAATAATATATTAAATATTTTCCAAATGATATATTAAATATAAGATATAAATAGTATATTTACCATTGTTTCCCCTTCCTATATATTACCTTAAACTTTGCCTGTAAACTTTTTACCTGAGAAATGGCGCAAATGAAATGCAAGCTTGTGGTGCAAATGAAATTCCACACTTTTGAAAAACTGGCCCAAATGCAATGCGCCCGCTTTGAAATGGATCTTTTTAATAAACGAAGATCTTATCAGTATAATTGCTTTACTTGTGCTTATTGTTTAGAGCATGCATCGATTTGTTAGAGAAGAAAGGCCTAATTTCTTGTCTAAATGGGTATTATAGATGTGAAAACAATACCAAGTTTTAG
>MJUU01032495.1:1178-11573 GCA_002080025.1 Modiolus philippinarum | reverse complement strand
GAAGAACAACAAAACAATACATCTATAGAAGATAGAAATCTAAAACATTTATCAAAGATTTGTATATCATATTTTATTTTATGTTGTTTTCCTTGTACGACAGCTGTGTTGTCTTGTGTATCACACTGTAATCTTTTAGTTTTGTCTTTGTTTTTGATGTATGTGGTACCGATTTGTCCTGGTTATCGTCCAAATACTTAATAGAGTATCAAAAGCTTTAGGCACGGACCATTTGATTTTCGGGGGGGGGGGGNGGGGGGGCTGGATCACCAGAGCCCGGAAATTTTTTTCGCCCGCTTTTCGGGCCAGATTATTTTTTTCCCATATACACTATGCTAGAAAATTTTGTTGAGCCGGGCTTTTTTTCTAATGGACAGGATCAGGGCCAGATTATTTTTTTCAACCCAGATGCTGGCCAGAGAATTTTTTGGGGCAAAAGTCAGGGCCAGAAATTTTTTTTCTAAAAAATACCAGGCCCCCCTGAAAATCAAATGGTCCGTGCCTTACAAACTTCTACCATGGTAGTGTTTGAGGGTTAGAGAAAAAACACTACCATGGATCTCAATTGGTTTTGTCTAAGGGTTAGAAAATGGCATTATCCATTTGGGCACCAAACGGATCTTTCAACATCATATTCTAGCTGACTGTGTGACGGGTGCCATGCGTGAAGCAGATCATGCTTACCCTTCCGGAGCACCTGATGATACCTAAGTTTTTATAGGGGTTCACACTGCTAGTGCTTTAGTCAGTTTGTGGCGTTTTTGATCATTTTTGTTTATTTGTTTTGTCTTTGCCATACTGTTTCAATTCGTGTTGTTGTGAATTGCCGTGATGTTGGATTTATTATTTTAGAATAAAGCCCTTTGCTCGTTCTTGCTTCGGTATTCGTTTGCCGATGTATCTACAAACAAAGATTCTTATACTGTCTAATAATAACTTTTATTACCTTTGACTAATGAATCTTTACATAAAATCTCAAATATAAGTTATATTTACAGAACCAGTGTGTATCTGTATCAGATTTACAATGAAGGGGCGTGGAAATCATCGAGTCCGTCAGGACGAGATGATTTCCACGCCCCTTCATTGTAAACCCGATACAGATAATCACGTGTTCTGTAAATGATTTGTGGAATGGTCCAATGAAAAAGCAGCAAGTCGTTAGGTAAAGATATTTTGGGAAATTCTCAGCGCGTTGGGTGTTACTTTATTCTAAGATGCAGTGGTTTCATACAATGAATCACACAAGGACAGACGTTGAATTTTTAGAGCTTTCCAACACAGAAGAAGGGTAGATTTTAAAATGCCGTCGTGAGATTGAAATACTCCAGATAATGAAAGCAGTAAACAATTCTTCTGTTGTTGATTTAGCACGCAGATTTCCGAACATAAACTGTTTTTTTTTCAATAGTAAACCAGTATATGGGTATTCTCGGTACTTTTGAAACAATGGAAAAGACCAGGGAAACGAACATTGATTATGCCCTGAACATGGATGACAGAAGAGTTCAGTTCGAGATTTTAAAAAAAAATGATAGAAAAAAAAAAGGATAAACTAACTGAACCGTCAACGTTTTCAATAAATAGAGAGAGAGTGGTGCCACACTGACATGCACATGCACTAGATGGATAAATTCAGTATGGATTCGAAGGCAGAATGGCACTAAATATCTACCGAGATACGTGTATCTCATTATATGTGGGTAATTGCGGTAATTCAGAAGCAAGGGCATACGCGAAAAGGACTTTCTTGAAGAACAAGGGATTTGGTTGTAAAGTTGAGCAAGCTGGCCGTTTTTCAACCCAAATTAGATGAAAATGAATGAAATCCGGACAGCGTTTGTTTTTCTAGTTTTTTTTCAGCTGACACAATTTTTATTACATGTTTTCACAAAAATTTGATGTTAATTTTTTTAATTAAATGTTTCGCTTTCGGAAATTATTTCCTTTAAAAATATATTCTGACCGCCAAAAGTGCACAATAACTGGAAATACAGAGGCGTACAATAACTGGAATTACAGTCAGTTATTGTACACTTGTGACATTCATTTAAGCTCCTCTCCTTTCTTAAATCCAACTGTATCTTATATAAAGTATAAAGTACATTTTACTTCAAAGGAAAAACACAAAACCATTCCACAATCATTCTTATTGTCATAAGCAACTTCTCCTAGACAACAGTAAATTTTGTCTGTTCAGCAATCCACAGCCTATAATCTATCATTCTATGTCAAAATCAGAAACTTTGATAGATTATGTTTCTGCCAATAACAAGTGTCATAAAACCCGTCCGGTCTTATTCATTCAGCAAGATTTTTTAATCAATGGGGTACAGTTGAGTGAAAGAAAAACATTAATTTTATAGTCTGGGGCACAATTTGGTTCTGTCAAATCCACAATAAAACCTCTTTCTGAGCTTCAGACTTAATTACTCGATGGCTTACAGATATATACCTGTAGTGATAAGGTATACTCATTAACTGGGATGATTCAGATATGGATTCTCATAAACTCAAAAGACTTATTAGAATATCTATATTCAACTGACCTTTATCAATGCAAAAGTGACAAAACATTTGATTTTTCTACACTCTATACTACTCTGTCATATTAAAAAAATAATGTCAGTGCTCCGCGATTTAAATTACAAAATACCGAACTAACTGTTAATTTATCATCTGCATATGCGCATTTCGACAACTTATGTCTCATCGGTACATATTAAACCAAATCATTTAGAAGTCCATTAACCAAAAAACTTGTTAAAGCAGACAGAGATCAAAAGAAACCAAAAGGATCTAAAAAGGAAGCCAAAATTCAGCTAAGGATAGAGCTTTGCATGAGGGAGATACTACTTAGTTTTAACAAAATTTGGTAAGATTTAGATATTGTTAGTTTCAATAAAGTCGGTTTTCGGGTCAGCACAGAAGTACTGACTACTGGGTTGGTGAATACCCTCGGGGACTTGTAGTCTACCAGCAGAGGCATCGGCGCAGTGGTAATAACAAAATACCGAAGTTACTATTAATTTATCTTCTGTATATGCGCATTTTGACAACTTATGTCTAATACATTTCATTCTGTACTAAAAACAAGATAGTCATCTTTGGTGCTTGGTAAAGATTTGGCCTTTTTCGTTAAACACCACACTAATTCACCCAAAAAGTAAAAAGAGAAGGCTGTCATCACAAAGTTGGAATTTTTTTATACCTAACACATTTGTAGAATTTTCTATGAAAAGTTTCTCCAGTAGACAAAAGTGAAACCTATGAGGATTATTGTGTGCCACTTTTAGCATATTTGGAAAAATGAAAGGATATGGAGTGAATGTACATGTGACAAAAACGCACACGATACATAGAAAACTCCAGTTTATTTGTTTATTTATTCATATGAAGTTAGGTTCATACAAGGGCTAGCTCAGAAAAAGACATTAAGCTAACCAGATCCTTTAATATCAGTTTCCGTTAAACAATCCTCAATCTTAGGATAACCTTCATCTTATAATCACGAATTAACTCTAAATTAAAGGGACCACTGCTTCACAATCATCAGTATCATAAATGGACTTATACCTCTTCGTAGTAGGGTTCAGGTGATTTTTAAAGAAATACCTAGGATTAATTTGATTATGTGAATCTAATCACTGATGTGCCCGAAGTACAAAAAAGCCAAGAAAACTCACCTACAATGTTTAGTCTAGCAGGGCGAGACTCTCAAAAACGGAAAATTTGCCTTATTTTGTAACTGGCCGACCGCTGATTTCGACGACCTATATCCCTAACCCGTGAAATTCCATGTGCGTGTTTGACGTATTATCTGTTTGCACTATACATGAACAGGACACCCAAAGCCAAATAGCACAAAAATACCGCTTGACTGGGATCCTCAAGGTCATTTGTGACGTTTCCCATTACAAGTCTATGCAGACTTCTTTCATCATATACATGTTCCGTGACCCTTCGGTCTTATAAGAAACCCCGGAAATTCTGCTTTACATATCTTGCATATACATTATCTCTTAGGCTTATGTAATATTAAGTCTGTATGTTTATTAATACGGCAACAGGACACGTTTAATTGAAGGAGGAAATTCCCAGGTGTAAAAATTCTGTCAAATTTTTAGTGGGAAAATGTGGTACCGAGCTTTAAGCTGCCATTACTCTGCACTTTGTCTTCAGAACTTTCCGACTTTTTGTCACTTTGTTAACAATATTATTGCTAATTAAGAGATGGGTTTATTTTCCTGACGGGAATTATCGTTTAGCCAGGAGTCTCTGTTCTGTAAAGTGCTGAATTTTGCGCGAAAACTGATTTTGGGGAAAATTTCTAAGATTACCCTGAAAGCTCGGCACCAAAGAGAAGAACTGTAGCACCAAGGTCCAATATTTTTTTGTATCTGTGTTTTATGGCACAGTTTCTTTCAAACTAGCACTTTTTTATTTCGAGTTTTAGAATCTGGGTAGCTGTGATACCCGTGGTCTTGAGATTTTCTTTTTTCGACACTTTTTAGCGACTTTTTTTCAACATTGTTTTACAAGTATACCAGTTGCACTGGCCATAAATTATCATGCAAATTTAAATATCCTAAATAGTCCTCTGTATTGATATTGATATCGAATGAATATTTAGTTTTGCCCAAAAAATGATCGTTTCATTGTTTTTTTTTTTTTATAAAAGTTAAGTTGTAACTGACTGATATGCTGAACAACTGAAAATGTATAGAAAAAATAAAATTTTAACTCAATTACCTGTAAATCTTAAGATAATTTTTAGTATAATAAATTTTAACATAAGTTCATGAAATGATTTTTTTCCTAAACGTATTCAGAAAAGATTTTTAAAAATTGAGAGGGATACTGTAACCACCGAAATGATTTGGCACGACCAATTTTCTTGATTTTTTGTAGATTTTTATTAACCAATAAATCATAAAACATTACTCTAGTTCATTTTTAACAACCGTTGCCATGGTAACCACCTTTAGATTTGCCATTTTCAAGGTTTTAGTAATATACAAAAATTAAGATAATTTTTTGTTTGACTTTTTTGTGCTATTTTTGTTTAACTTTTTTGTGCTATTTTTCTTTAACTTTTTTGTGCTTAATTTTAAGTCTTATCAGGCAGTTTTAAAAGAAATAGCACAAAAAAGTTAAACAAAAAATTATCTTAATTTAACTTTTTTGTGCTATTTTTCCTTAATTTTTTTGTGCTTAATTTTAAGTCTTATCAGGCAGTTTTAAAAGGAATTTAAAAGATAACATAAATACGAATTCAAGAACAAAGCTATTAGAAATATAAGAAATTGACAACTTTTTGTTGCAAAAATTGCACCAAATTTTTGCTTTTTTTTTTTTATTTTATTTATTTTTTTTTTTTTTTTGGTCACTTTTGACCGATTTTAGACTGACTTATTAGAAAGAGCTAGCATAAGGCATACTTATCATATGTATTTCGACATTTCGACATTCACCGATGTTTTATTGTTCAGTGTTTATAAAAATATCAGTTGGTAAATACATTGTGAATGTCAAAATTTGACACCAGTTAACAACTCGCCAAAAACCATGTATTTGTTTAAAAAAATTTAAATTCGCTAGTTGTCAGTACCAAGAAAAAATGATGTGCATCATTTATCTGTTGATGGATCAGTTCAATATATTATGGCATTTAATGACCTCAGTCCTGCATCCAAGTAAAGGTTATTTTAAAATTTGATATCTGCTATTGTTTTCTGAAATTTGCTTTAATTTTCAGATGACCTTGGCATCATGCCTATTTGACCTTGGAATCTTTTCAAAGTCATAGTAAGTAAAAAAGGATCTTTTTTAGTAGATATGCTGAACAGGTGTTTCAATTTTTATCCCATCTGTATCATTTTCATAGTTTATGGCTATTGCCTAAAAATGTAATTTTGAAAAATTGCCTGCATAAAGATTTTTCCTGGTATTTGCAAACTGATAAAGATTTGAAAATTGCCTTTTCTGCCATGTGGTCTCAGTGATTGTCCAAAATGGCAGGATCGGTTACCATGTCAACGGGTTTCAAGAATAATGAACAAGTGTTGTTTTATTTATATACTGGTCAATATCAATTCTAAAATGATATTCAGCAAAATATGTGATAGGCCGTGCCGCACCTCAATATAATTTTTCCGGACTTAAAAGAGAACTGCTCTAAAATATTTCCAAAGAAACCAAATTTATAGTTACTCTGTCATATTAACACATTTGTTATACAAATCAATGATTTAAGTCGAGATAATTTGACTTACTCAGAATTTTTAACGGTATTTTTGCATACTTCACGTGACACTTACATTAAAATTTCATTTGACACGTTCATATACAATTAATTTGACAGGTGTGAAATAAAACAATGTCTGGTACTTGTACTATTCTCATAATAATTTCAGTCGTTATTACAACGTCCAATTTCATTGGTCAACTTCGTGAACAACAAAAATTTTTTTTCGTTATTTCTTCTAGCCAATTAATACGCTCCGAGGTAAAGCAGTGCAGCATAGAGTGACATTAAATTCAATGACTACAGATATATAATAAGATTGGGGGGGGGGGGGTCACCATTCATTTAAGCGCAAAAAATGACTTCAAAATTTTAGGTTTTTCAAAGAAATGACGATGAAAATGATAATATGAGGGATTAACTTTAACAAAATAGTTTTTGTTCAAAAGTTGCATTACAATTACAGGATATAGAGTACATGCACATGAGACAAAGTCTCTACAAATACATGGTAGAACCAAACAATAGAGCAAGGTATGCATTTTTATACCACCGTATTGCTAACATAAAAAAATGGACGTTCAACCGTTGAAATAAGATGGATATATTGTAAACGTGAACTTCTTTTAGTGATATTACTTGAAATTCTTTTATCTTATAATCTCCCTTGCGTAATTTCGGTTTTTCTTACATTCCATCTAGAGATTTCCAGCGTGTGTGTTTTAGTTCATCTTGTTGTGAAAAGGATAGGAACAAAGATTTCATATAATTTGGAACAGTCGTTCCATTTTATAATTATTTTGTCAACTTTCTAAATAAATGGAACCTAAATGAACAATAATTGAACATACATGGCGGAATGTATAGTATTATACAATCTAAATAACATCAGCATACACTCTAACTGCCGCCATGTGAAAATATTCAGTAATATTATAAAGAGTGAGTTTAACAAAGCGAACATTTGTTACATCTTTACATCTGAGTGTCAGTCTTTCTCCATTCTTTCCTGGTCCTTCAAACTCGTAAATATCTGTAAAGCCTTCATAAAGGTCTCTGGATATGGATACGTGTAAATTCCTGAGGCGTTCTCCTGTAAAAGAATAAAAAAAAGAAGTATAAAGCGTGGTATATCTCAGCACAGTAATATCTTTAGTATTTACTCCATGTCCCTCTGTTTTACTGTTCACTACCCAGGATATCATTTATACAAATGGGACTTTATTACTTGTTGTGGTTTTGGTAAATAAAAAAACTAGAGGCTCAGAGACTGAGCCTGTATCGCGCACCTGACAAAACGCTTCTATGCCATGCATGACCAAAGATGATCATGTTTTTTTCCAATGGGGTATAGTGTTTAGGTATGTTCTCAATTAGCACCCGTGTGTTTTGTCTGATCCTATTGAAATGAGTAATTTTTGCAAAGGACCTTCTATACATTTAGTATAATTTACTTTAATTGTTTTGAGAGAAGATGATTTAAAGGGTGGTTTTCTCTTTCTGTGCTCCAATGCTAAACTATATTCTGCACTTGAGGCAATTTTTTTTCGGATTGAAATGAAATGTGCAATTTTTTGCAAAGTACCTTCAGTCATCATTCCTGTAAAGTTAAGTTGAATTTGCTTCAGTGGTTTCAGAAGAGTAGATGAAAATGTGATTTTCCCATAGGGTCTGTTGATAAACTATTTTCCATGCTGGTAGCCATGTTTTCTAACGGATTGTAACGAAATGAGCAATCTTTGTTAAGGACCTTCTATTCATTCTTCCTGTAAAGTTTGGTTGAATTTGCTTTTGCAGTTTCAAGGGAAAAGATGAAAATGTTTAACATAGGGTCCAATGTTAAACCTAAGTTCCACACCGGCGGCCATGTTTTTTATTGGATCAGAACGAAATGAGCAATGGTTGTAAAGGACCTTCCATACAACATTCCTGTAAAGTTTGGTTGAATTTGCTTCAGTTATTTCAGAGAAGAAGATGAAAATGTGATTTTCCCATAGGGTCCTATGTTAAACCATGTTCCGTGCTGGCCGCCATGTTGCTCGTGGATCAGAATGAAATAAGCAATCTTTGTTAAGGACCTTTAGGTCATCATTCCTGTAAAGTTTGGTTCAATTTGCCGTTTCAGAGCAGAATATGAAAATATGATTTTTCCCATAGGGTCCAATGTAAACCTAAGTTCCGCACTGGCCTCCATGTTTTTTATCGGATCGAAACAAAATGAGCAACCTTTGTAATGGACCTTCTATACATCATTCCTGTAAAGTTTGGTTAAATTTGCTTGATGTGATTTTTGCCCTAGGGTCCAATGTTAAACCTAAGTTCCGCGATGGCGGCCATGTTTTTTGTCGACTCAGAACAAAATGAGCAATCATTGTAAAGGACCTTCCATACGTCATTCCTGAAAAGTTTGGTTGAATTTGCTTCAGCTGTTTCAGAGGAGAAGATGAAAATGTGATTTTCCCATAGGGTCCAATGTTAAACCATGTTCCGTGCTGGCGGTCATGATTTTGTCGGATCGGAACGAAATGAGCAATCATTGTTAAGGACCTTTAGTACATCATTCCTGTAAAGTTTGGTTGAATTGGTTCAGTGGTTTCAGCGCAGAAGATGAAAATGTTATTTTTCCCATAGGGTCCAATGTTAAACCCAAGTTCCGCGCTGGCGGTCATGTTTTTTGCCGGATCGGAACAAAATGAGCAATATTTGTAAATGACCTTCCATACATGATTCCTGTAAAGTTTGGTTGAATATGCTTCTGTAGTTTCAGAGGAGAAGATGAAAATGTGAAAAGTTTAACGGACGGACGACGGACGCCAACTGATGGCAATAGGTCACACTGACCCTTTGGGTCAGGTGAGCTAAAACATATTTCAGATTTGATTCAGAGTTTATTACGTGTATTACCGGTCTACACGTATCAAGCTGTACATGGGGCCTTTCATTGGCAATTAGGCATTTTGACGAGTCCCATGAGTTTGTGACGAGTCCCATGAGTTTGTCATATCATTCTTACAATTTTTTTCACACTTGAAGATATTCCAAGTTTCTACGGGAATTCACAAATTTTAATGCTTTATGTTATACATTTTCAAACCACGTTTTACTTGCTTGATGTGTCTATGTTGATTTCGTCTATCTTTATAATTGCAATATTTTGTGAACGTTGGTATTTGCTTGCTATCATACACACATACACACACACATACACACACACACACACACACACACACACACATTAAGTCAATGCTGTGCACACTATAGGCCTGAGTCTTCAGTTTGTCATAGTTATCTGTCCCACAAGAACAATTTTGTCTACACCATATAAACAACTTTCAATGAATGAAAAAAAGGTGTCTGGAAACTTGTCTCGTTAGCTAAAGGAAAGTTTTGACCGATTGTAGTAGTAAATATGGGAAAAAATCTGCGGTTTTCAAAAAACGTTTTTTGAAAACCGCAGATTTTTTCCCATATTAACTACTACCTACGGGACTATAGAAAAAAAAACAAACATGTAAGATTTGTTATTCACTACAGTTGAGACGGGTAAAACGGGCTAGATTTTTAATAAGGTCTTAATTCACTCACATTTTTTACGTTGCTTGCGGTTTAAGCATCTCATAAGTAAAACAAAAATCTTATAGGTTTTACTCTTTTTCCAACGCTCAAGACTCTTGTTTAACCTGTTTAAGACACTGTTAATAAACTCTATCATTTTTATATAAGAAAGAAAAATAATAATCCAGTAATAGAAAATGTTTAGAGGAACACAGTTCTGTGATCGATATGAGTATTGTAACTTTTTACTAGACACTCCCATAAGAACTCTACAAAATGGAGAAGCACAAGTCAAAACGGATTACAAATTTAGCATAAATGATAAGGCTTCGTTTTATGACTGGTACAATGGGTATTTTTTAATTAAGTTTAAAGTAGATAAACTAGCTGACGGAGCAGCACAGGACAACGACACAGTATCTGTTATTTCCGATGTAACAAATTTTCTTAGTCAAATGAGAGTTTCCCAAAACAGAAAAACAGTTTACGACTGTAATAATTTATCTCTAGCAAATCACGTCAAATCATTGCTTACGTTTTCAGACGGATATGTGAATAGTGTAGGCAAAAACAGCTTTATTTACCCTGATAAT
>MJUU01032493.1:4305-23815 GCA_002080025.1 Modiolus philippinarum | reverse complement strand
AAATATGGTTATGACGTCAACATCATCGAGGGATATTACTGGGAAGAGACTAGTAAGGTGTTTTATGATTATATACAGAAATTCTTTCAGACCAAGAAAACAAGTCAAAAAGGAAGTGTTCAATACACCCTGGCGAAGTTACTAATGAATGGTCTCTATGGTAAGATGATACAAAGACCAATATTTAATCATACTCAAGCCATAGAAGATGTTGATGATTTTTGGAGATTTGACCATAAATATATAATTACAGATTTAAAACTAATCGAATCCACTTGGTATGTTTCTGGTTACTTAAGATCCGAGATTGACTCGGTTGATAAGATCAGTAAGCCTTCACATTTTGGTGCTTTTGTTCTGGCTTATAGCCACAAGATTATGTACGATCATATGACTAGATTGAACCCGGAAAATAAAACAGAGTTAGACTTTTATTATACTGACACTGATAGTCTTCATGTGCCCGGTGAGCAAGCAAAACTAATACCTAATTATAATGGTAATAACTTAGGTGATTTAGCTAATGACTATAAGAAAGACGCCAAGATAATTAAGGCGGTTTATATTGCACCTAAGTTATACATGACTGTAATGATAGATACAGACAATGTAATTAGTGATAAGAAAAAGGGAAAAGGACTAAATAAAACTAAGTTAACTCAAGAAGACTTTAACAAGATGTTGAAGGGCGAAGAAGTGAAAAACACAAGAGAATTTAGCATGAAAAGGGTAAATCTAAAGAGGACTTCTAAAGAACAAAGTATTGATCATTTCAGTATTCTTCACCTCACAAACTTTGAGAGAAGTGCAAATAAAAACGAGTACAAGGGAAGAATTTTCTTTGAGAAGATAAATCTGTTCCTATAGGAAGCTGTCGATTACCTTAGTTATCGACAGGACTAACTATTTGTCGATTACCTTAGTTATCGACAGGACTAACAGTCCACCTGCTGGTGGACTGTTAGTCCCCGAGGGTATTCACCAGCCCAGTAGTCAGTACTTCGGTACTGACCCGAAAGCCGATTATTCTTGGAACCTTACAATATCTAAATTTTTGTACATTTTGTTGAAAACTAAGGAGTATCTCCCTCATGCATAGCTCTGTCCTTAGCTAATTTTGACTTTGCATTTAGATCATATTGATTATTTGTTCTCTATCAGTTTTTACATATTTTTGAGTACATGGTCTTCCAAACGTTTAGATTTTATCTGCACTGAAGAGACATAAGTTGTCGAAATGCGCATATGCAGAAAGCAAATTCACAGTAA
This sequence comes from Modiolus philippinarum, assembly GCA_002080025.1. Taxonomy (NCBI): domain Eukaryota; kingdom Metazoa; phylum Mollusca; class Bivalvia; order Mytilida; family Modiolidae; genus Modiolus; species Modiolus philippinarum. The sequence goes on along the minus strand of MJUU01032493.1, from coordinate 22,546 downwards.
CATCGGTATTTAGTTATTAAAAAAGAAAAAAAAATAAACCTGCGTAAGTGGGAATCGAACCCCAACTATTTTACTACGCTGTTTATAATGTAGAAACGATAACCATTATACTACAGAAAATCGATTTGCGAGTCATTTAAAATACGGTAGTCATTCGTTTGATATTGATTAAACACGATTATGTAAACAAAAAAGAAAGAATGTACGATTTAAACAAACATAGATAATTTCGATAGATAGTATAACATTTAAATGTTAAAAACACACACAATGGACATATTATTGTGGATATTTCACAACATTTGTAAGGTGAGGTTTAAATATACTAAAAAATCGATGTTCGAATGTCTGGCCAGACAGTCGCGTGGTAACATCATTGACTTTACACACTTCAATATTATACTTGTATACTTTCGAAAGTTTCAATCAATATAAGTAAAATTAAATAAGGAGTGATGTAGAAATCACTAAGGGTGAAAGACACCCACAATAAGATAGAAAACAACCAAGGGTGAAAAACACCCACAATAAATGAAGGTTGAAAAACAACCACAAAAATAGTTACCACGCGACAAATTGAGGAGGACAAAAATAAAAGGTGCAAAGGTGCAAGTAAAGCCCCCGGCAGGTCAAAAAGACCGGGTGGCAAAAAACAAATAAAGCCGGCAATGTCCTCCTCAATAAGCACCTTTTGTTTTTTTTTGTTTATTTTTTTGTTTGTTTGTTTGTTTTTTTTTTTAATAAATTAAGAAAACGTATTTTGTATTTCCCTATCAAAACAATGAAATATTTTCTTCTCTGGTAAGTTAAGATATAGAAAAGAATATTTATTTTTAGTAGTTAAATCAAGCGTATTTTTTGAGACCTGAAGTTCTGAAGATATAAGTTCTCTCTCCTTTTTACTAGGAAAATTATACACTATGTAGAAATTACAATTTAAACGACAGTCTTTAGGTATCCGAAAATAAGACTGACTCAAATAAATTACGCTCAGTTTCTGGTGATTTCCGCCTATAAAGTATTTTACAATAGAAGATTGATCTTGTTGTGAACAAATATAGTCGTAAAAAATTACGATTTTTTGTTTGTCACCGGCTTCGTCCTCGCAGTCGATGTCTTCAACTTTATCATTAGATAGATGTAATAAATCTTCCAGAGACACACCTAGTTTTTCCGCTATTTCCTCGAATCTTCGAATTAGTTCCTTGTAGTAATGTTGTTCTAAGTTTTTTGCGTAAAGAATAATTTTGTCGTAATACAAAAAGGGTTTAAATAAAAGGTGCATTAGCAATTTCGTTTTACCAGATCCAGATGGGCCCACGGCGAGTAACCGGAAGTAATCACTCGGCATATTTTTTACTCCTTGTATTGTTTTAAAATTATTCGTATTAGACTTTTCTGAAAAATATACGGGAATCGTTGTCATTTTTTATAACCCGAATATTTATTAGATAAAAAATTATGAGTGTATTTCAGGTAGGAGGGTGCATAACCGTTGTGGTAAGTAATAATGATCGACTTTTATAATAAAAATCAGGTAAAAAAAATGCTTGCATATGATTTGACCAATCTAAAAAAAATAAAAAAGGTGTATGGTTTTTACGAAATACTTGATATTCAAGGGGAAATCGTATATTTATATTATCCTTTTAGCAATATATTCGTTATAGAGAGAGTAACTGACGATGAGTTATCAGACTTACTAGAAATATATAGGAATCAAAAGTATAGAACCAGATATACACGTCAGTGTTATGTATAACCCGTGTTATGCTTAAACCGCAAGCAACGTAAAAAATGTGAGTGAACTAAGAATCTAGCTCGTTTTACCCGTCTCAACTGTAGTGAATAACAAATCTTACATGTTTGCTTATTCTCGTTAGTCCCGTAGATAGTAGTTAACTATGGCAAAAAATCTGCGGTTTTCAAAAAACGTTTTTTGAAAACCGCAGATTTTTTGCCATAGTTAACTACTAATATAAAATTTCCGAACTTTACCGGGACGGCGATTTTTCAGAAAGCATGTCGAGGTTTGGTGGATATTCCGGCTGAATGTGAAAAATACAAGATCGGGATGAGTTCCGTTTCGATATTGCAATGTTCCGTCTGCAGCAAAGTTTTTCTTTATTGTTATTATTAAAACACATCAAAACAAAACCGTGAAAAAATACTGTAATGTTAAAAAACTGTGAAAGAAAATTGTAAAGGAACGAAATTGGACCAGAAATGATTTCTAATTAATTTCTGAAATAGTAATCGTTTTTGCATAATACTAAAACGTACAAATAGAAGTTTCAGGTGGGAACTGACCTTTTCCCGTACATGTAGCTGTAATTTATTTTAACAATAATCAACGTAAAAAGCCATCGCAAACACTAATTATACATTTTGACATAATATTTTTTTTATCTCAGGATTAGCAATTATTTCCTTTCTGTTGAATGAAATGCTGATCTCGCCATGTCACCTTTTTTACGTCAAAATCGGAGGGAGGTAACTCTTACCGTGACGTCCATTTAGTAACGTCTCACCTTAAACTTGACTTGTGTCTGGGAAGGATTGTTTCTTTTGACAAATCATTACTTACATAGTAATTGATATAGTTTTACAGTCGGCATCACGAACTTGAGTAGTATATAGGGACAGTTCACCGCGCATTTGTGGAGGTGGTGCCGGAAGTGACGTAGACCGGATATGACGTCACAGGAAAACACGTGACCGGAAGCGGAAGTCACGTGATCGGATGTTGACATGTTTGACAGGTTAGGGTTAGGGTTAGATTATAGATAGGATTAGGGATATATCAAAGTTAGGGTTAGAGTTAGAGTTAGGTTATATATAGATTAGATTACAGATAGGGTTAGGTTTGAATTATAGATAGGATTTGGGTTAGAGTTAGGGTTAGGTTATAGATAGGGTTAGGCTTATATCATAGTTAGGGTTAGATTATAGATAGGGTAAGGGTTTGATTATGACAGAGAGTATTAGTATATTGCTTTTTTTTTGTCATTTCTATGCTGGCAGCAGCAGCAGCAGCAGCAGCAGCCATATCCAAATATGTAGAAGCAGCAGCAGCAGCAGCAGCAGCAGCAATATAGTGAAATGAGCACGCGAGCACAGCCAAAACCATACTAGTAAACCACTCGTGAGTCAGTCTTGTGGACGTATTAAAGACAGACATTTTACAAAATGAAACTGTACTTAATGCTTCGCTTATTATAATTTTCTCATTCGTTCAACGAATCACGAGGGGTGAAGACCTCTGGAATGTACCATTGCGATAGCTGTAATTATCATTCCAACCGACAGTTCAATCTTCGACGTCACAAACAATTGGTTCATAATATAAAGCAAGAGATGGACAGACAGCAAGATATAGAAACGGAGTCTGACATATCCGAGGAAAGCAATGCTACTGAAGAACCAGAGTATGCTACGGATGAAGAATCTAACAGAAGAGACACACGTTGGGCATTACCATGGGATATAGTAGTAACCAAAGCCAGGAAGTGTAATCAGTCCGAATACCAACAAAGGGTTGAAGAATACATTGAAGATTAACATGAAGAAGACAAGGCACGCCAACTTGTATTTGAAGACCTGTACGAGGACTACAAAGACAAGATGAGGGGCGTTTATCTACAGGGCATATTCTGGAATGCAAATATGCGGAAAGACACAGTGCATAGAAAGATCAAGAAGACGGTTCAACGCTTGAAAGAAGAAGAAGACTATGACACAAGAGAAGCTTGGAATTATGCTTTAGATAAGAGGAGATATCTCTTTAATGAAGTATTGGATTCATATGGCCCACCACCGACCGAAGACAATGAAACCACGTAAAGCAAAAAAGCAAAGACAGTTGGGATTGGGAGGAAGGGGGAATGCGGCCTATCCTTTGGATAGCCAGTCACAAGCCTGGTGAAATGAAGAGTGACCCTTCCTGGATCGAGAAAATAATTGCTGGATTCACTCGAAATTCACAACATGATTTTTTTTTTCTTATCTTGAAGCAGCAGCAGCAGCAGCAGCCCCATCAACCTAGCGCAGCAGCAGCAGCAGCAGCAGCAATATAGTGAAATTAGCACGCGAGCACTGTCTAAAACGTACTCGTCAGCGACTCGTGAGTCGTGTAAACAAACTTGTGAGTCATGTAAGCAGTCGTGAGTAGTATCATAAAACACGTCGCCTAAGTCTCGGACAAAATCAATAACTTAAAAAGGCACAGGAAAAATACCAGCAAGAGTTATCTCCCTTTGATGAACGCGGACGTGATAGAAGACACCTAGCAACCAACAAGGTGCTTAACAGCCATATGAATTGCCGCGATGAACGCAGACGTGATGGAAAACACCCACAAAAAACGAGGGAAATCCCAAGTTATGTCCCTTTGACGAACGCGGACGTGATAGAAGACACCCAAAATAAACGCGGGAAATCCCAAGAGTAATGTCCCTTTGATGAACGCGGACGCGACAGAAGACACCCACAGAAATACAATGACAACTTACGGAAACACCCGAACGACCACGCCCGAGTCGTTCCGACTTGGGAAAATACCCGACTTCCTGTCTATACCTCGGGCTACGCCCACTTCCGGTCCCGCATGTACACTGTAGTAAGGTCATACAACACCCCTACGGGGTCACGTGTTGTTCCATCACGTCATTTCCTATCAAAATAGCTACTTACAGTAGATACACACCCACTTACGGTTGCGCATGCGCGCTCCAACACCTTCCCATTACACCCCTGCGGGGTCACGTGTTGTTCCAACACGTCATTTCCGGTCAATATGGCCGTATAGGGTCTCAAATAGGGCTACTTCCGGTTGGCAACCCAAACACATCTACATCCGGTCACGTGATTTCCAGGCTTCCGGTCACGTGACTTCCGTTGACGTCATTTCCTGTCTACGTCACTTCCGGCTCCACCTCGCTCCACCTCGTCAAATGCGCGGTGAACTGTCCCTATATACTACTAACTTGTGGTTTTACAGTCGGCATCACGAACTTGTGGTTTTACAGTCGTCGGTATCACGAACTTGTGATTTTACAGTCGGCATCACGAACTTGTAGAGCATTATTGGATGTCTGTTTACCAGATGGATTTGTAAAAACTCGGTTTATTCTTTTCCGTTTCTGGATTTGACTTCATTTGGGACCTTTTTTGACATATGCTGAACACAACGGGTGTCTTATAAGAAAGAGGAGATACCCGCTATACCGGTTTACCTGATACCAGCCATGGTTTTAAGTTGGTACTTGTAATTCATCTGTATGTGTGCCCTCATTCATTCTGTGTTATACTTACGTGATTTCTTTGTGTCACTGATGTTGTAAATGTTTTAGGCTTTTTGGACTTACGGTTCGGTTCTCACTTTTGTATAAGAAAATACAGATATAAATTTAAGTTTTTGAAGTGATTCTAATTTGTAGTGGACTGGTATTTTTAGTACACGAGAATATTTGGTACTGAGTGTAAGGACATTATTATTAAATCTATAGGTGAAATTAAGCAAATGGGGGTAACAAAATTATCGATTATAATCGTAAAGAATCAAAGCCAGAGAGGAGAAACGACAAAGTAGGTGGAAACTACCGGAAAAATTGTCGATCGCAATGGTCCTGACTTCGTACAAGCATTTCAAAAGAAAATGTGGGTTAATCCGGTATTTTGCGGGCCAAACCTCTCCTTCATTTGCTGTAGTGTCCGGCAGCCTCTAAACAGCAATTTTTATTGAAAGGTCGTAGACAATCTAAAGAAATGATCACCCCAGTATAAAGTAAAAAAGAATAAAAAATCAGAGTTCGGACTTAAGGGACTGATACCTATTGGAGAAAGTTTTGATGATCGTACGAAACGGAATTGTTTGAGGCTTTGATTGATTTTTGAGGTCACGGGGATAGCTATGTCCAATGAGAAAGTCTGTATAATTTATGCTAGTACCTCATACGAAACGAATCAACTGTGAAGCATACACTTCGTAACCAGGAGATGCTGTAATAATTCTGTTCATTATAGGGAAATTAATATTATTGAAATTGAAATCGTCCCTGTTGTCCTTTTGTTGTAAATTAAGTACTGAGATGACTATTTTCGTCCAATTCGAAATGCAAGTCCAAAAAAGAAGTAGATCTAGTGGTTTCTGTCTCCACTTTGATCATGAAAAACCGAACTTATGTTAACTGTAATGCTTAGGACGCTAAGGAGTATTTATTCCTTGCAAATGTAGTAAATTCTCCCAACATCATCGTAGAGAATAGGGTAAATTCATCTGTACATCAAGGAGTAGGGTACAAAAACGGCATGGCTTTACACTCGGAACCCAAGAATAAGACGTAGACCAACGGTAGTGGACGAGGGAAGCGAAGTGACCTTCCTTCTAGTGAGCGTCATCCAGGCGAAGCAGCCAGGCGAATTAGAGCAGACGATATTTATACGATACTTGGATTAAGCTAACGAAACCAGATTAGTACAGAGGGTCTTTGGTAAGTTACTAAGTACACTAGAAATTGTACCACTCAGTTAATCACTACAAATGGCGCGGCGATCAGTCGTGGAACAGTGACTTATTGATCTTTCGGGAAAATCTCGGTTTGTCGAAGTTTCGTGTTGTCAAATTTACGTGTATTATATCGTGGGCCCATTGATTGATTTTAATTGATTGAGTATTACTTGAAGTCAAGTAATACTTGAGGAAAATAGAAAAACTGAAGAAAAGAGAAACTTCAGTGAAAAAAGTGAGAATTTCAGAGTAATTGTGTATTGAGACAATTTACACTTTGAAAATATTGCTGTTGATAATTGTGTCTATTTTTAAACAACACACAGCATACACTAGGCCAAGAAAATAAATTGCATTGCCATATATTTTTTGAGTGCCCAAATTAGAGAATTGTGATAAAAGCAAAGTAAAATCTTGCTTCACAATAATAAAAGCAAAGTAAAATCTTGCTTATAATATCTAAAATAAGTAATAAAATACAGATTAATGTATGTGGCTATGATGAGCTGTTGAGCCTTCCATCGGTGGGTAAAGCTATTGCCTCTAGAATATGGGAGACCCGCAAGAGCATAAACATCACTCCAGAAATTTTAGCGACTATCCCACACATCAAAATGGAGAAAATCTTGCATCTCATTGATTTCCAGTCAAGTGATGAGCATGCCAACAGCATTGATTTTGAGGACGAATTGTCCGACCTGGAGTCTCCTGATGAACTGGACGAGGTAGAAACTGAGGGCCAAAGCCTCCAAAAATCAACCACTGCTACACTGATTCGAAGATCATTGCATGAAAAAGAGGCTACCCAAAACATCCCCACAGGTGCCCATGAAACAGTTCTTACGGGACCAGCTAGTAATGCGCCATCAATGAATATCAAATATGAACTATTCTCACCAGCCCAGTATGGCGCAGACCCATTAAAAAGTCCAGGACAGCCAGACTATTTACAGATAGCCACGGGAGACCATGGATATGCAAAACAACAGACAGAGACCGGGGCAAGTAAAATGCTTGGGGCGCGACCCAAGGTGCCAATTCGACAAAAACAAAAAATACAGTTCAAAGTTTCTCCACCCCCTGTTCACAGTGAGGTTACATCGGAGAAATCAGCCACGAAAAAACAGGCATATCAACCCCCCCACATGTACAAGCACACCAGCACCAAGATCAAGAGTAAATAGACCAAGTAAAGACCCCGTATCAGATTATCAATATCCAGACACATATTTGGACGAAGTCCAGGAGCAAACTTTTACGACAAGCCCAGCCCAATCACAACCAACCAAGTAACTTCAAAGACAATGCCAGATCAGTATGGGACACCTGTCAGCTCAGGACATAGAGAACAGAACAGGCCAAGGCCCATGCCGAGGACGCGAACTTGGACACCAGGTTCAGTCATCGCAGACGAACAACCCTCTGCCATAGAACTATCCACATCAAAACGTCAACCCACTATGTTGAAATCCTTAAAGTTTGACGGTACAGAACGCTGTGAAGATTGGTCTTCGTTTTTGGTAAAATTCAATATATTTGCTGAGGCAGCAGCTTGGACAGATCAAGAAAAGAGAAATCAACTTTGTTGGTGTTTGACAGGCGCAGCAAGTCGCTATGGGACTAATGTTTTGCGACATAACAAAGATGTCACTTTTGAAGAATTAGTTGAAAAACTGGAACAAAGATTTAACCATGGGAATGAAATTGAAACCTTGCAAGTCCAATTTCATAATGCCCGACAAAGTCCTAAAGAATCCACCGATGAATGGGCAGATAGATTGGCTATTCTTGCCGATAAAGCATTTAAAGATGTACCAGAGAAGTATGTACAGACCCAGATAATAACCAAGTTTTTACAAGCACTCAACGACAAAGAAGCTGGGAAATCTGCTTCTAAAGCCTAAATCTGTAGAAGAGGCATGTCAACTTGTGAAATTAAGTCAGCATTTAGACTCAGCTATTTACGGAAGCAAACGCAAGGATACTAAGAGATATGGCGAAAATGACGCCGAGGAACCATACTGTCAAGCTGTTAAAATGACAACAACTAAAGAAAAGGAAACAACTCCTGTTGAAGAACAGCTAGCCACCTTAATGAAACACATGACAACTTGGCAAGAAACAACGAATGCCGCTTTTGGTAAGCTGCAGAAACAAGTTGAGAGATTAGAACGAGGGGAACAATCTGAGAAAGTAAAGTATAATACTGTCACTTCGAGAAGAGACACATTTACCTGTCATAATTGCGGAGAGCCTGGACATATTGCCAGAAATTGCCGCCAGGCAACAGGACAGTCTGTACGTAAGGGAACATCAAATAGACAGACAGAAAAACTATTAAACAGGAAGGGGTCGAGCTAGAGGGCTGCAGTTCGACCCGTAAAGAGAATCTACGCCCAAAAATTGATAAAAAGAGAGTTTTAACAATAATTAGCCAAAAAGATGACGAAAGTAGTATGGGGGGCCGGAGTCCCATTATGGTAGTAGTGTACAAGGAGTCATCCGACCCCCGGAAATAGTACCGGAAGTTAATACAAAGTTACCGGAAGTTCTTAAAAGGCTACCGGAAGTGAAAATAAAACCGGAAGTTGCACCAGAAGTAACCAGTAAACCGGAAGTGAAACCGGAAGTTGGTGGAATTTCAGCAGAAAATCATAGTAAAGCCGCTTAGAACGACTCTGAGCCATCAGAAACTAGCAAATCGTCGGAAACTAAGAAGAAACCCCGACATAAACGAAGAAAAACAAACAAATTGCAGAACCAAGACTATTCTATGGACTTGGACGTTAGCAAACATCCAAACACAAGTTGTTCTTTTGACAACATCATCGTAGACTCTACATCGTCCAATCCAGACCAGTATAAATGTGACTTTAGACAGCAAGTATCTTCAGAACATACAGAAGAAAGGTCAAACAGCCAGAACTTGACACAGAAGGGAAGTACTATGAGACATCCGGAAGGGAATGGTTTAGTGAAGTCAGAGATGAACCAAGGTTGCGGTGACAACCTAGTAAACCTAGTGCCAGACAACAGAATAGATAAAGTAGGGCAAACCAAACCAGAAGTAGAGGATACATCAGATTGTAAGCATTGCCTTCAAGATTCACGTCTGAACACAAGTGGTACTGAAAAAGTGAATAATACAAGCGAAAGTAATACAATGAATCAAACCACGGGTACAACTCAAGACAGACCCGAGTTACAAATAGTGGATGGTTTAGGAAGATCATTTACCATTATGCAGGCATGGACCGCATCAATGATACGATTACCTCTTTTATGTAATCTGCGACCAGTCGTAGCTGTTTTAGACACTGCTGCCGAAGTAACGATCCTTTCTGATCGAATTTTTAACTCACTGGGAGATCCACCTCCAATCTTGAGAAAAAGTCTCATGTATGCAGCAGGAAGAGGAATGCAAATGGACACTTTAATTATTGGTCCAGTGAAGCTACTGATTGGTACAAAAACGTATGATACAACGGTCTATGTAGCACCTATTGAAGATGACATGCTCCTTGGTTTTGACTTTTTAGCCCAGCATGAAGCCAAGATTGATCTGAAGGAAAAAACGTTGAAGTTGGACGAGGAAGAAATACAGATAAATGTTGGACCATCCTGTCATATCTCTATGGTTTCGAAGGTAACCGTTCCTAAGCGAACAGTAATTCCAGCAAACTCAGTGGTGCACGTTGACGGGAAGATGGATGTAGATCTACCTTCATTCATCGTAGAATCAACAACCAGCGAACAGTCGCCAATATTACTACCAAGGTGTTTTTATACCAACAGCCAACCACGACTATGTATTGTAAACACCACTGACAGGCCGTATACCATCAAGAAAGTTACCGTAGTAGCTCAAGCATCAATAGCTGACGAAGTAGAGAAGGGTACCGACATAGCAAATGAAAATGAGCATGAAGAGGAAAGTATGCTTAAAGATGAATTGAAAAAATTGGTTACAAAAGCCAAACCACATTTAAATGAAGAGCAAACAGTGCAGCTAGATGAGCTTTTACAAGAGTATAAAGGCATTTTTTCCCAAAATGAGTTCGATATTGGTGAATTTCAGCATGTGGAACACGCAATAGATACAGGATCTGCAAAGCCAATACAACAACGACTGAGAAGGACTCCAATGGCATTTGCAAGCGAGGAAGAGGCAGTACTGAAAAAGATGTTAAAATCAAAGGTGATTGAGCCATCAACATCGGAATGGGCATCGCCTCCAGTCTTAATGCGTAAGAGAGACGGATCTGTAAGGTATGCCATTGACTATAGAAAGTTAAATTCGGTAACTAGAAAGGAAGTTTATCCACTCCCACTAAATGAAGAATGCATCGACACTCTTGCTGGGAACGAATGGTTCACAAAACTAGATGCCAACAGTGCCTACTGGCAGGTGAAAGTGAAAGAAAATGATAAGCCGAAAACTGCGTTTATAACCAAATACGGACTCTTTCAGTTCACACGCATCGGATTTGGTTTATGCAACGCCCCAGCTACGTATGCCCGTGCTATGCACTTAGTCTTGAGAGGCCTAAACTGGGACATTGTGCTTGCTTTTCTCGCAAGAGATGTAGATGACATCGTGCCGCTCAGTCAGGTAAACGCTGTGAATAAAATCAGATGCTATGAAAACAGAGATGATCAAATACTGCAGTTGGAGTCGCTGCAGCGACAGACTGATGCGATGGAACTGAAAGTACAACAACTTCAAGATTGGCACAAACTACTGAACAACAACTTTTACAGTTGTCTAACCATATCACGGATTAAAGACAAAATGCACAAACAGTTACCACAGACAGAAGACGACCTTCGAACTCTAGCCAGTCATCTCCAAGACATAGATATTCCAAGTGAGGAGAAAGCGATGGTTGCTTTTCAGGACGCAATGGCTAAGCAACTCACATTGTTGATGCGAACATGTCAAGAAATGACTCTTACGTCTGTGATAGGACAAATTGTCAAGACTCATAGAGCGAAATTGTTGAAGTACAAAGGGACCTCTTTAGCTTCCATTCCTGAAGAAACATCAAAAGTGAGCGAAGCCAACATGCCACGGAAAAGATTTGACATGAGCAAAGAGACAATGTATGATCCACAGGCTATGCAGGAACTGTTCAGAGAAGAATTGTTGGACACGAATGACAGTGTCGAAGATATTGACAGATATATTGAGATAGCCAATGCAAAGCACGTCAGAGTGGTAACAACCAGACGTAAAATGTTAAAAGACCAACATATAACATCAAAAAGTAACAATGTCAAAGACCAACCTGCACAGGCAAACAAAACGAACAAAGAAATCCAGAAACATACGACTTTAGACCAAAGAGAAGAAAATACCATACTACAGAGTTATACACCAGAACAACTCAAGTATGCACAAGATCAAGACGAAGATCTGAATCTAATTTTATACCTCTTGAGAATGAAAGAAGATCCACCACAGGACATGATAGCTATTAGTAGTCCTGCTGCTAAAAAGTATCTTTTGAATAAAGAGTTCTTCTATGTGGATGAAAATGAAGTATTATGGAATATTTCCAAACAAAATGTACATCGTTTAGTGGTACCAAAACTGTATGTCGAAGAAGTCTGTAGTTTAAATCATGATTTGGTATGTACGGGACATCAAGGTATACAACGGACTAAGGAAAGAGTAAAGGCAAAGTATTATTGGTACAGGATGAATGAATACATCAAAAGTTTTGTTAAATCTTGTCACAAGTGCAATAAATTTAAGAAACCAACAAGAAAAGCAAAGGCGCCAATGACCAAGTACCATGCGGGAGCACCCATGGAACGAGTGCATTTAGATTTCCTAGGGCCACTACCGGAAACAACAATTGGTAACACAAATATTTTAGTAATGGTGGACCAGTTTACGAAATGGTGCGAATTCATTCCATTGCCATCACAATCTGCAGAAATAACAGCAAAAGCTGCAGTCAATGAATTCTTTTCGAGATTTGGTTGCCCGTTTAACATCCATACGGACCAAGGCCGCAACTTTGAAAGCAAGCTCTTCAAATCTATCTGTGACCTCCTGCGTATCAACAAAACTAGAACAACACCTTATCGTCCTTCTGCAAACGGACAAGTGGAGAGATATAATCGAACACTGATGGATACAGTCAGATGTTTTGTTGACCAGTCACAAAGAGATTGGGACGAATTCTTACCACAACTAGCTTGTGCGATTAGATCATCTGTCAATCGCAATACAGGAATGACGCAAAACATGATGATGCTTGGTAGAGAGAACAACCTCCCAGCAGAGCTCATATTTAGACCACCAAGCAATGACACTGGTGAAGATGAAGACTTCTATGTGACAAGACTGAGAGAAAATTTAAGGAAATCTCATGAAATAGCAAGACAAACCTTGTGTACTTCACAAGAGAAGATGAAACGAGATTACGACGTCAATATGGGTGCACAAGAATACAACATAGGCGATTTCATATACGTCTTGGACACAGCACAAGTAAAGGGCAGAGCAAAGAAATTAGATCCGCCATGGCAGGGACCCGGTATTGTGACAAAAAAGAGATCATCCTATGTCTATGATATTAGGTTGGAGAAAAGAACATTGACAACTAACCATGATAGAATGAAGAAATGTGAAGATAGGACAGTACCCGTCTGGCTAGAAAAGCTAAAGACAAGATTGGCCGATGGTGAAGATATTTCAGTAGTGAAAAACGTCAAGGAGTACTGTATCTGCAGTGAACCGGATGATGGAAGTTTTATGATCCAATGTGATCAATGTGAAGAATGGTACCATGGGAGATGTGTACTGATAACACCAGAGTTGGCAGATACGCTTCCTGTTTATTACTGCCCAAGATGTCAAACACCAGGATTGCATCCTCGTGGGATGTAAGTGGACATCGTAGATCTTCAAACATAAAGAGGAATATGCTGGTATCGGATGAAACAAGTTTCATGCATCAGGACAGTGAGCATTCAGAAGACAGAATATACGGTACAGGACCATTACTGTATAGGGAAATGACAGACAATGAAATTGGATACTAGTATATGATGAATATATATTTGTACATAAACTGTATATATATGTATAGAATGTTAATTTGTTGAAGGACAGGAAGACATTTCAGCAATGTGTCAAACTGGAGTTACCAGTTCGTTTATAGAGGAAATGTAAGCGTGTAGTATAAATAGTGTATATAACAGTTGCTTTACAGTTAAATAGAATTTACTACGAAATTTTTTCCAACCAGAACCCAGCTGTTCCACACTTGGAGATAAACACACTTCCTTCAGAAAAGGGGGGGGGGGGAGAATGTAGTAAATTCTCCCAACATCATCGTAGAGAATAGGGTAATATCATCTGTACATCAAGGAGTAGGGTACAAAAACGGCATGGCTTTACACTCGGAACCCAAGAATAAGACGTAGACCAACGGTAGCGGACGAGGGAAGCGAAGTGACCTTCCTTCTAGTGAGCGTCATCCAGGCGAAGCAGCCAGGCGAATTAGAGCAGACGATATTTATACGATACTTGGATTAAGCTAACGAAACCAGATTAGTACAGAGGGTCTTTGGTAAGTTACTAAGTACACTAGAACTTGTACCACTCAGTTAATCACTACACAAAGCTTTGTCCTTGGGTGGATTTTGTTTTTCGTTTTAGGCTCTATATCTGTTATCTGTCATCTGTTATCTGTCAGCCATTACACATATTTTGGTCTATCGATTTCCGAATATTTTGATTTGATCTCCACTGAAGACACATAGAGACATAAGTTGTAAAAAAGACCAAATGCAGAAACTAAATTCACAGTAACCTCGGTATTTTATCAGTGGTGAATGAAAAAATGAATATGTGACTAAATCCCAAGAAACACACTGCAAGATTAAGTGGAATGAAGCGTTTATTGTTGTTTTTCATCTTGAAGTCACTATTAGGCCTTCAAAGAGGTTTCTTTTAAATTCACAACTTGCATATACAAAGTTTTAGTTTGAAAGTATATAATCTCTTCTACATATGTGTTTAGTATAGCAACTTATTGACTTTGTTCTTTCGGTTCTTAAACAACTTTGTTACATCGGCTCCAACAACAAGAACAGCAGGAATGCAAATTAGAAATCCACCAATAACTCCCATCATTGCTGACGACTTCCGGTTGTCTGTAGCGGATGTTTTAGTGTTTTTATAGGCCGAAGTAGTTTTCACAGAAATGGTGAGATTCTGTTTTAACAATTTGATTTCGTTTTGTAGCAAGGCCACCAGTTCTTCACGAGTCACATTCAGATCGTGCAAATAATCCCACTTGCTTGTGCTTGTAACAGAACATGGACACATACATCCAGTCGATGTCGATTCTGGTATAGTTTGTTGAGTGGTTACATCTTGACTCTGCTTGATAACAACAGGTATACCTTCATTAGCTGAAATAAAGACGACCTTACATAACTGGTAAGAAAGTACATACACTGTTATTTTACATTTTCCATGAATAATAAGTACTTAATCATATTTGCGAAAATGCCGTTATTGACAATTGATGGATTGGCTATATAACTATCTTTTTATTGACAAATTTCATTATCACGATAACAGGAAAAAGCTAGCCTCTTGGTTACGAGTGTGAACGAAAGGGTAAAATGACAGACCGTTTCTCACAAGAAGACATGCATCATATATGTTGTCACTCATGAGATGATTGAATGATTGAAAAAATAAAATAGGTCCTGTTTGATTGTTAGAAGATTTCCACAAAATGGATTTTAGCCGACTTTGCTTGAGGGTCAGAAAATGACATTTACTTCGAACTATCCAACAGATTTTTCATCACCTCATTCTAGTTGACTGTGTGGTTTGTGCCGCGAGTAAAGCAGATCATAGTTACCCTTCTGGAGCACCTGGTGATACTTCTGGCTTTCCGTAGGGTTCGCACTACTAGTGTTTTAGATTAAATATATTTTTTGTTATTTCTTATGGCATCTCAATTTGTGTTGGCTGTATATTGCCATGGTTTTCATTTTTGTTTCTAGATTTCATTCCCAAAATCATTTTGTATCTTACGTACTGATATTGTAAACAGCCAATCTATGTTCACCTCCACATAAATCTCCCGATGTTAACGGACATGGTGCATTACATAGACTGTCTTGAAAGGTACCGTGATCGTTTATAATATCTCCACAATAACATGCTTTTGGTTCCTACAAATACATAAATTTATATCGATAAATCTTCTCCTTTTATGAAGCTTTGCCCTTTATATCTTGTTTCCATTCAATGATGTTTTAAGTAACAGTCCATCGAAGAAACAGGCAAAGCACATTGGTGTGGTGGCACATTGAGAAAAAAAAAACGCAGTTTTTTTATTTTTTATTTCAATAAAACTAACCACTAAAACATCATTTTGATAGATAAAAGTTCTGAGTTGTTTTGCATTTTTGAATTATCAGCGTCCAAAATTTAGCTAGATTGTACAGTGATAAGTACGGGAAAAGTTTCCTGCCATTTTTTCCCTCTATATAACCAGTCAAAAATTACCCTTAGACCTAAAAAACTTTCGATTGCAAAAACCTTTTCGGATGTGTATTTATGACCAAATGAATAAACCTAAGCCAAAAAATGCAGGATCTAAATTTTTGATGTACCGTTCACTGCCTGACTCTTAGCTGGAATATGAAAAAGAAATGAAATGGGGTAAATGTCAAGGAGACAACATCCCATATCCAGGTTAAAACGACCAAAAACAAAACATCTAGGGGTCACCATATGGTCTTCAACACAGTGAGAACCTCACACCATATAGTAAGCCCTAAATGGTCCCAAAAAGGTAAAAAAGTGAATAAATCAATGGAAACAAACCACATCCAATAACCCAAATATCAAGAAACTAAAATTTTATAAGAAGACAAGGACAAGCCAATGACCAACATATTCCTGACTTGGGACAGGCGCAAAAATTGCGGTGGGGTTAAACTCGTTTTCTTGGATCCAAACCCTCCCCCTATGCGTGTTGAATGGCTAAAAATAAATACACAAAAAGACTCGCAGTAAAAATCAAACTAGAAAAAAGTCCAACTTATCAAGACGAGTACCCTTACAATGAAGTACATAAAACATGATGACAATACACACAGGTACTGTCCGGACAAATGCTCGCAGTTACTGACAGCTAGCTAAGGACATAATTTCCGTTGACTATGATATCAAACCTTCTTACATAGTACTTTATAGCAATGATGAGAAATTACCAAGCAATCAAAAGCATAACAGCAAACACAGACAAATATATTTTAAAGATATTTTTTAATCCCATTTCAATAATTTCAAAGCATTTTAATAGACATTTAAGAGGTGGTACTTCCAAAAGTTAAAGAGTAAGAAAATATTTTTTATTTTTTATAATTCCAAAAAACTAAATGCCGAAGTTGCTGTGAATTAAGTTTTTGCATATGCGCATTTCGACAACTTAGATTTTTTCCGTGCAGATAAAAAAATCAAAACGTATTGAACACCATGAGCTGATGATGTTCAAATAACCAATATGATCTAAATGTAAAGCCAAAATTAATGGTATCAAGACTATATAATCCTAGCCTCCACTCATTAAAAAAAGTTAAGTCATCTGTTCTAAGGATATAAGATTTCAAACATATCTTGAATATGTTTTCAGGCGGTGATAAACGTCGTGCAAGCTGGACCATGTATTAATCCTATTTCTAGAAAACTATGCTGATCTAATATTTCCCCAAAGAATCGTAATTCAAATGTTCACTTATTATTAAGCATCCTTACTTTCCGATGCGTTTCTTGCGCTCTTACGAAGCCGAATTGATACAAAAACTAAAAGCTAGCACATTCGTAAGTTTGTTTTATTCCACCTTTTGATACATTGATGATGTTTGTTTACTTAATAAACCATATCTTAATAATCACTTAAGGGGGTTCGCTACTCCATTTGAAAGTAAATAGGATTTCAAATAAACATGATTTTTTTGTTAGAACATTGAAAAAGAAGTAATTTTTTTATAGGTTGATGATCTCTTTTTTGAAATATAAGTGATTGAAAATTTGGCGGGAAACTGAACTCCTCTGATTTTTCATAGGATTAACATTAGTAAGGTTTTACCATGAATGAATGTGACAAAATAAATAGAATTCAATGAATTTTTTACAGAATGCTCTCAAAGATGTATGAAATGAAATTATGAGTAGTTAACTATGGGATAAAGTCGTAGGTTTTCAAAAAACGTTTTTTGAAAACCTACGGCTTTTTGCCATAGTTAACTACTATCTACGGGACTAACGAAAATAAGCAATTGTTATTCACTACAGTTGAGACGGGTAAAACGGGCTAGATTCTTAGTTCACTCACATTTTTTACGTTGCTTGCATGACACGGGTTATACATAACACTGACGTGTATCTCTGGTTCTACACTTTTGATTCCTATACATTTCTAGTAAGTCTGACAGGTCGTCACCAGTTACTCTCTCTATAACAAATATATTGTTAAAAGGATAATATAAATATACGATTTCCCCCCCTTCACTCACATTTTTTACGTTGCTTGCGGTTTAAGCATCTCATAAGTAAAACAAAAATCTTATAGGTTTTACTCTTTTTCCATCGCTCAAGACTCTTGTTTATCCTGTTTAAGACACTGCTTATAAACTCTATCATTTTTTATATAAGAAATAAAAATAATAATCCAGTAATAAAAAAAA
>MJUU01032491.1:27091-39404 GCA_002080025.1 Modiolus philippinarum | reverse complement strand
CAGTAGTCAGTACTTCGGTGCTGACCCGAAAGCCGATTTTATTTCAAGCATTGCAATATCTAAAACTTTTGTAAATTTTGTTGAAAACTAAGGAGTATCTCCCTCATGCAAAGCTCTGTCCGTAGCTGATTTTGGTTTTATATTTAGATCACTTCGGGTATTTGTTCTCTATCAGTTTTTTAACATATTTGATTTTATGGTCTTCCAAACGTTTAGATTTTATCTGCACTGAGAGACATAAGTTGTCGAAATGCGCATATGCAGAAAATAAATTCACAGTAACTTCGGTATTTAGTTATTTGTTACCACTGGGTCGATGCCTCTGCTGGTGGACTGTTAGTCCCCGAGGGTATTCACCTGCCCAGTAGTCAGTGCTTCGGTGCTGACCCGAAAGCCGATATTATTTCAAGCATTGCAATATCTAAAACTTTTGTAATATTTTTTACGAAAGGATATGGAGTAAATGAACATATTTGATTTTATGGTCTTCCAAACGTTTAGATTTTATCTGCACTGAAGAGACATAAGTTGTCGAAATGCGCATATGCAGAAAATAAATTCACAGTAACTTCGGTATTTAGTTATATGTTATGAAAAAGACAGCTAATAAAATTGAAGAAACTTTCGAAAAACACTCATCGTTCAAAAATTTAGGCCCAACTTTTCAGAAAATATAAACAAAAACAAAGAGAAAAAAACAAAATTAAACTTCATTTCTAATAATTCGGAAGAATATAACCTTCAGTTTTCTATGGATGAATTGAGAAAATCGTTGGGTAAGGCACATGACACAGCATGTGGACCCGACGAGGTACACTACCAGCTTCTCAAAAATGTTTCAGAAACAGCACTTGAAATCCTTTTGACTCCGTTTAATAATATTTGGAAATCCGGCGAATTGCCATCCATGTTTAAACAAGCTACAATAGAACCTATTCCATAGCCAGGTAAAGACCATTCAGAACCGTTGAATTACAGACCACTAGCACTTACTTTGTTTGCGTTTGTAAAACAATGGAACGAATGATAAATGACCGTCTTGTTTGGTTTCATGAATCGAACGAACTACTGTCGAAAATCCAAAATTGATTTCGACAAGGTCGTACAACAATAGACCAATTAGTTCGATTCGAAACATTTATCAGAAAAGCATTTTAAAGAAAGTACATGCAGTGTCCATCTTTTTCGACATTGAAAAATCATATGACACAACATGGAAATATGGAATTTTAAAAGATCTTTTTAATATGGGGTAGAGAGGAAGTTTGCCAATATTGAGAAGTTTCTCAAGGATCGTGAATTCAATGTTAGAGTCAACTCTACATTTTCTGATTCGTTTGAACAAGAGATGGGTGTTCCGCAAGGAAACATCCTCTCTTTCACAATATTTATATAATAATGTTGTGTTTTACATTGACTATGCGAAAATAGTAGCCAGGGTGATGGACAATAGTGCACTCCCCCGAAAATAGTAGCCAGGGTAATGGACAATAGTGCACGACCCGAAGGGGAGTGCACTATTGTCCATCACCCTGGCTACTATTTTCGCATAGTCAATGTAAAACACAACATTAATATTATTATTATACTGACTGTTGACTATATTTAATAATTAGTATTAAAATAAATAGTTTTGCCCAGGTTTTAAACATTGATGGATCTCTTTATGTAGATGATTTTCTGATTTGAAATCGTGGCAAAAACATGAATAAATATAGAAAGACAACTACAATTATGTCTAAACAGAATCGAAAAATGGGCAGTTGAAAATGGTTTTAAATTTTTAAGCTCAAAAACAGTCGGGATGCATTTCTGTTGTAAGCGGAAAATGTATCCAGATCCAGAGCTTAAACTATACAATAACCCTATAACTATTCTATAAGAGGCCAAATTCCTTGGTTTAAACTTTGACAGTTAACTTTCCTTTTTTCCCCATATCAAAATGCTAAAAAATAAATGCCTCAAGGCATTAGGTATTTTAAAAGTTGTGTCAAGTACTGACTGGGGTGCGGATAGCACTGTTTTATTAAATTTATATAGATCGTTGATTCGATCAAAATTAGATTATGGATGTTTAATTTACGGTTCCGCCCGTAAATCATACATTAAATTATTAGATACTGTTCACCATCAAGGTTTCCGTCTTTCATTAGGACCTTTCAGAAATTCTCTCATGGAGAGTCTGTATGTTGCAGCTAATGAACCTATAGCTCTTCCTTGGAAGGCCTACGTGTTAAACTTGGTTTACAACATGCAACAAAGCTTAAAGCGTATCCTTCCAATCCTGCTCACAACTGTGTTTTAAAATCTCTGCACAAAGCTGACTATGAAAAACGTCCAAACTTTATAAAATCTTCTGGTCTTCGTATCAAACCACACCTTGAATCTGCTAACATCAATTTGGATGAAATAGCCCCTATAGAAACTCCCAAAAACCTCCATGGCTGAACCCAAAACCAACATTTAATTTTGAACTACGCAAATGCAAAAAGGTTGATATTTATCCTCTGGTTATCCAGCAGGACTTTGCAACAATTAAATCTGAACATCCTGAATACTTCAAATTTACACAGATGGCTCTAAGGATGGATACAGAGTGGCTTCTACAGCCGTTTTTGGAGGGCGTACAGGAACTCTCCGATTACCATCCTCTAGTTCCATATTTACTGCTGAAGCAAACGCTATTTACTCAACACTTAAATTTGTATCGCAATCAAATAAGTTCATGATCTGTTCCGATTCACTCTCATGCCTATTTGCAATTGAAAGTAGAAAAACAAAAAATCCAATTATTTTGAAAATAGCGGAATTCTACAGGTCACTTGTAGCATTAGACAAAGAAGTTATTTATGTTTGGATCCCTAGTCATTTGGGGATCTATATATATATGGAAACACGGTAGCTGACCAGGAGGCCAAGGATGCATTAGACGACGAGATGGCGGATTGTCCAGTGCCGTACACTGACATGAAGCCTTTGATCGTTAAATACATTTTAAAGTTGTGGCAGGCCAAATGGGATCTTCAAATGAATAATAAACTACATGGAATACAGTCAGACGTCGGTAAACAGGTCGGTTCCTGTGGTAAAAACCATAGGGAACAGGTAGTGTTGACCCAATGTAGTATTGGACACACTAGAACAACACATAGTTTTACATGTTTTATTCGCAACAGTGTCGACCTGAATGTATTCCATACAATTGACCTTATGCAATCCAACATGTTTTAATTGAATGTTTAGATGTAGCCGATATCAGGCATGATTTTTATTCTGCTGATTATCTTAAAGACCGTTTTACAAACGTCGCTGGCGACAAAATTGTTTAATTTTTAAAAGCAATTAATTTATTTAGTAAGATTTAAAAAGATTTTGAACTAGTTTCTAATTTCTAAAATTGTTAGTTAAACCATAATTTCTTTAATTATGTTTTAAACATTTTACACATTTGTTTTACTTGTATAAAGCTATATGGTTTTTCTATAGATATTTTTATATACTTATTCTAATTAGTTCATGTAGTTAATATACTTATCAGTTCTCACCACGATATAGCTGAAATATCACTGAAGTTGGCGTAAAACATCAATCAATCAATCAATCATTTGACCAAAAACAAACGCAGAAAGGGCAGTTAATTTGAATTCTGCAGAAGGTAATTTCCGCTTGTAATCAAGAATTTGGAAGACCAGAATCAAGCATTAAGCATTTAGAAGATAAAGAATCAATCTATTTGAAATAGCAAAAATGAAATAAAAGGTGTGAAGGTGATGCCACTATCAGCTAAAGAGAAACATCAAGGACCTAATGCGGAAGCGATTAACAGAAGGGATCATGCAGAGAATTATTGGACCAACAACCAATAAATTTACAAATGTATACCGGAGCAACAAATCAAAATCCAGAATACATGGCAATGTGAGGATCACATAAAGACTGAAACGTAAATGAGCAAGACGAATGAATTAGAGCACAATATGAAATCCAAAAAAATAAAGCACTTACAGCGTGCATGAACCCTTCAAACTACTGAAGTGCGGCAATGGACATTTTAGCGAAATGGGTGGACATTTTAGCGAAAAACCGTGGACGTTTTAGCGACAAAAATGTGTACATTTTAGCAACACTTTTAAAGGATATTTTAGCGAATTTGGAAAAAATGGACATTTTAGCGACAGATATAATGTCAATGCCTCCTCCATTCTCCGTTCTATTTGCTTTGCATGTTGCTCCCTGCTAGGGAGATGGAAGCCAGATTTTGATCCAGATAACTTTTTATACGTTTAATTAAATGGTGACCATTTTAAAATGAATCACCAGTTCAACATATTAATAATTTTTTTTTAAATATACAATAAATCGAAAGCACACTATCAGCAAAACAAATGCTAGACAGTAAGGCGTTATATTTCGGTTTTTGTCTGGTACTTGAAAAGAAGACTTCTAAGAATATTCCCTCGTGCTTTCTTCATTTACTTTTGAAACAAGCTCATTATGAATTCCAATAGTTCTGTTTAGAGATCGTCTACAAAAGTCTTTCCAGCCTCAATATGATACATTTTTTTAAATATTAAGTTCACATTTTTTATATAATTAAGATCACATATCTATTAATTTATTATATTGAATTATGATTCGCTAAATTGTCCATGAATATTTTACAAGTAACTTAATTTCAATTCGCAAAATGTACACATTTCTCTCGCTAAAATCAATTTCGCTAAAATGTCGTTCGCCCATTGAAGTGTCATCAGCTGATCCGGATAAAAAGATTGCAAAAAGATTGCATGATCACAGGAGTCACTTACAAACGTAAATACCCGAAGCTGCGTAAGTTTTATTTTTTATGTCCGCGAGATGTAACACACTTGTATGCAAAATATTTTTACTATTTTGAGTCATCTGACTTTATTCCTGTGTTTTTCTTTAAATAAACTGAATCGACAAATTTCACAACTTTTCCTGTCCAGATATGGGTAAACTATTGCAGATTGGTTAATCAATGAATGGGTGTAAGCTAGAGGAAGGAGAAAAGGCACAAAAAGACACGAGACCACGGAAATGATTCATGTTAAATGTTGAAGGCGTCACACGTTGGAACATTTTACGGGATTTCAACCTTAGCCTTCCACACTCGTACTCCTAACCTTGGTACACAGCCTAAATGTTCAGTATTTTTGTGGTTACTATTAGAACTACTCTTTTCGTGGGAACAGTAGCAAATATAGCATGCGATTACAGGTAAACAGAAATTGTTTTAACAGTTAGGAAAAACTTGGCTCTGCTATTGCAGTGTAAGTTTTGATGCATCTAGTATGACAATGCCAAAATAAATGTTTTAGCATAAACTTAATTACACAGGAGTGTCAAGAACAAAAAAAAATGCAATGCATTTCTATAAGATAAGTATTTGTACCTAAAAGGTAAAAGGTAAAATATATTTAGGTTAAACATCAATAAGTTAAGATTGTGATTAAAAATTTCATATAATTTAAAAAAAAACATATTAATTTTTGACCCCAAAAATATCTCATCACAATAAAAACTTATGTCGATCTCGTCAACCAAGGATAACCCATGAAAACCTTCCGGTTTATTTCCAATGGGGTCCTTCAAAAATAAGTATAAACGTAATATAATTTATTCAATAAATATTTCTGAGGTCAAAGTATTAGTAGGGGGCGAAAATGGTAGCGCAGTTGGTCTTTAAGTTGGAATCAATGTGATATCAGTTCAACCTAATATCCAACAAGTAACTTTTCACTTCCTTTTTAAATCGAGTTATGTTGGTGAAAGATTTGATGGAATGAGGAAGTGAGTTCCAATCTTGGATAGCGTTATAAAAAAATGATGTTGATTTTGTGCCTTTAATCTTAGGTACTACAAAATTAAAGGGACTTGATCGGGTATTATATTTATGGCGTTCATTTAATTTTACAAAGTTTTTTTTAAGATATGGTGGACATTTATTATTAAAGATTGTATGCGCGTTGTTTAGTCTTAATTGTTTTACTCTTTGCTCCACGTTCAGATATCTCAAGCTTTGTAATTACGGTGTTCCTATAGTCTCTCGTGGCCCGAAGTTTTTGATGAATCTCACTGTTTTATTTTGAGTAACTTGTAGTTTTTGTTTTAAAGATTTAGATATACCTGCATACCAGGAGGAACATGAATAGTCAAAATGACATTGGCCGTTTCCGATGACAGACAGTTCGATTTTCTATACATAAATTTTAAACGAGAGTTAACTTTCTTAATGATAGAGTTTGCAGTTTTTTCAGCAGATAAATTTTGATCAATTTCAATACCCAAATATTTAATGCTACTCTGTGATTTTATAACATGACCATTACAAATAATTTGAAATTCCAATATTTTGGTTAATTTCCGCTTTAGTCCTAAGAGTATGCACTCAGTCTTGCCAAGATGGAGGGATAATTTGTTGTCAACAAGCCACAGGCTACATGATTCAAGTTCTTTGCCGAGTTTGTCGGCTATAAGATCAGGATCCTTATGTGAAAATAAATAGTACTGTCATCGGCATACAAAAGAAGTTTACAATCAGGATTGATACTGATGACCATATCGTTCACGTAACAAAGAAATAGCAAAGGATCTAGAATACTACCCTGTGGAACACCACAAGTGCGATTGGAATAGTAGATTCTGTGCCATTAACGTTTACCAGTTGACTTCGTCCTGTTAAATACGATTCAAACCATTTAACACTTTTCACAACTATCGCATGAAGCTTACTGCATAGGATCTGATGATCTACATATAAACCTTTAGCTGTTTGTGTTTTGATATGATCAAAAAGATGAACAAGACATGTGTCAGTTGAATAAGCGCTTGTAAAACCTGATTAAAATTCGTATAATAAATTATATTTAATTAAATGATCTTCCAACTGTTTATATACTGATTTATCTAAGAGTTTTGATATTATCAAATTAAAATATGTTTTTTAATAATAAAATATTGTTTACCCGACCTGAACAAGAATTAAAGGCGTTTCAACAAGAATATTTATTTGAATTCTTAATAACTATTGTTTACACGAACTTAGAGGAGTTAAGGGCGTTTCAATACAAACAAAATCAATTTTGATATTTTTGAAAACTAGCAAGACGTAATTGTTGTAGAACAAGTGAAAAAAATTCACATTCAATAACACTGGGGTCGAAGTGCGTATCGAGACTTTCCTGATTTACGTGAATGGTATTTGATTTCTATAGATGCGACTCGATTAAATGCCTTATTGTCGTTAATGTGCCCCTTTTTGCAGTAAATTTGCTTTTAACGCCAATAAGGCACTTAATCGAGTCGCATCTATAGAAATTAAATGACATTCACGTAAATAAGGAATTTTTGATACGCACTTCGACCCCAGTAAATAAGAAAACACAAAAAGAATGGGGAAACTATAATGCATAACAACACAATACAAAGATTTTGCAAGCTTTAGAAACACGTTAATACCAAAGTTACTGTCAGTTTCGAGTGCATTTTCAAATCTTTTGGAAGACTAAAACCAAAATATGTGCAAAAGCTATACAGACCTAATAAACTAAAGGGTCTAAAATTATTATATAAGGTCAGAACTTTTCATGAAATTATCCTACATGTAAGCTTCATAAAAGCTTCCAATTTTTCAAATCATCAGTTTTCGCGTCTGCATAATGATAGGTAATTGCTAATCCACTACTGAAATGGACCTTTATGCAATGCTGAATTTGAAACTACGTGTATAAAGCGATTCCCAAGAAGGCTTTAGATTCCAAAGTTTTTTTTAATTTATTTTAAATTAAGTTCGTAGATGGCAGCCAATTTGAATAATGGTTAAATATTCACCTTTGATCAACATTACATAAGTTAAATTTATGAAAATTCTTTTGTAAGGAACTTATGTTGAGTTGCACTTGCAAAGATACTGGCAAAATACCTGCTGATATCTTAATTAAGTGGGGCATAACTTCTGGAAAATCCTAAATGACATGCATATCTAAAGTAGTTGGCCATAACAAGTCTCCAAAATTGGTAGCCGTCAGCAAAGATAATTTGACAGGGCCGTATTTGGAGTTGCAGCCAGCCATCGATTTAAAATAAAATTTATTCCGGAGACAAATATCTGTGTCCGATATTTATTTTCATTTCCTAAATGTTTTTTTTTTTTAATTTCATATGTATTTCTTAACAATCGTCTGCTGAAAATGCCTTGTCGCGGAAAAGGTTTGAAACCACAAGTAAACCAACAAATCATCATTAAAAGTCTAATTCTTGCTTTTCGATAATCATTTGTGGTCGGCGGCAGTGTCAAAAAACTTTGGAAACAATTGTAACGTTTCGGGTACGATATAAATCTCGGGATCTGAGCTCTATATAACCTGGCTCTTTTAGCTCTTAAATAATATTTTCAGCAGTTGCTCGTCTGTTTCTTCCACTTGGCTCGTCTGGATCACTTTTACAACGTAATAAAGATAATACTTCTGGATAGCTCGTTAATATTGGAAAGACTTATACAGTCACGTCAATACTATTAACTAATCAGACCTTTAGGTCTTCTACCTTTGGCTGTCTATATTGAACAACAATGTTTAAGTGAGATCCGTTCGCTTTTATACCACTGGACGAGTCTAACATTCATAATTGGACTATTCTATTCTTTAAGATTTCTTTTACCAAAAGGGGTGTCATGTCATTTAAATTCCCTTTGATGTGTTATCATTTACGGACATAGATATAATTAATTTCCTGACATAATTCGTCAATTTCAAAGCGTCTGCAGTTATTTAAATGTCTTGCCGTTATCTTTTAAATATTTAATAATATGTACATTGTAATCTCACTACATTTACCCACGCCTCCGAAAAAGAAGCGTCCTCGCTTTTTGTTTTTGTGTTATCCCTTTAAGTGTTTTAGGAGGAAAACTTTAAGACTAATTGGATTGTTTTATATTTACAAACAAGATACTTCAATATCCGAAATTGTCACGGTTATATACATATTTAAGACATTCCTAGTCTTATTTCACGCAAATGCATTACTTTCAGATAATTTGTTCAAATTGTTTACATTCTCCTATGTATAAACTAATATGCAAATCAAATCATATGTGTTATGCACATGAATAGTCTTTCATCCAGAACGGTTTACGTCGTACTCGTTCTGTCCTAATGTTATCCAAATCAATCTCACTATCGTCCCTTGCTTCGTCTACTGTGAAGTTATCACCACTTTCTTGGTTTTCATTTATATCGTTGAATGTGTCGACTTTACTATCGCACTGAAAATTTTCAACTTGTACACCAACTTCTTTGTATCCTACTTCATCCTGAGGTTTCTCACCTGAAAGTATTTGAGGTGATCGTCTACGCATACGATCTACGTGTATCACTTGTGGTTTACCTTTTCTTCCACAATTTACTTTGTATGTTACCTCTGATAGTTTTGAAAGTACCTTAAATGGTCCTTTCCAAAGGCAAGCAAGCTTTGTCGTTGTTCCAGTTTTGACATTTTGAAAGAAAACAAAGACTTGCTCTCCACGTTCAAAACTCTGCCATGATAACTTTTGATCATGATACCTTTTCTGTCTTTGCATCGCACCTTTCACACCCTCTCTTACTTCATCATGAGCATCTTCCATTCTTTCTTTTATTTCCCATGCCCATTTACTCTTGGGAATGTTTGACATTTGGCGAGGCATAGCATATTGTATATCAAGAGGAGTTGCTACTTCCCTACCTAACATTAAATAATTTGGTGTAAATTTTGTTGTCTCATGTTCAGCAGATCTGTAAGCCATGAGAACGTATGTTAAATGTTCGTCCCAATCTGTTTGACGTTTGTTAACATAAGAGCTTAGCATTGTCAGTATAGTTCTATTAAATCGTTCAACCAAACCATCAGATTTTGGGTGATAGGGGGTTGTCCTAGTTTTATTAATCTGTAACAAAGAACATATTTCTTGAAATAGAGCACTTTCGAATTGTGACCTTTGATCGGAGTGAATTGCATAAGGTGTTCCGAATCTAGCTATTACTTCCTCTACTACAATCTTAGCTACAGTCTGGGCTTCCATATTAGGCATTGGAAATGCTTCTGTCCACTTTGTATAGTAATCTGAAATACCAAAATATGTTTGTTACCATTTTTGGTAAGTGGAAGTTCACATAGAATATCCATTGCAATTTTTTCCATTGGGAAACCTGTTTCTACTATTTGCATCGGGGCTCGTTTATTCGGATTTGGAGCCTTCCTTTTTTAGCATTGTGAACAACCTGCTATATATTGTTTAACGTCATTTTGCCATCCGGGCCAATAATATTGACTCCTTATTTTTGCTTAAGTTTTTCTTATACCGAGATGTGCTGAGGTACGATTGTCGTGATAATGACTCAGTACAGTTCGTCTCTCTTCCCTTGGTATTACTGCTTGTAATCTCCCATTTGGTCCTTCTTTTAAACGGTAGAGTATATTATCTCTCATTGTAAGAGATTCAAATTGTGCAATCATAGATTTTAATACTACCGATTCTGAACCTATTTTCTGAGCATCCGGTTTCTTCTTCATTTCCACCCATTTCCGAAATATCTCTATCTGCCTTCTGTTTTTCTGCTAAATTCATACTCATTTGAGTTTGCATTGATGCAATCGTCTCTGAATTCTTAGACGGACTATCCCGCTTTTCCTGATCTTTATTGCTTGGTTCAAAACCGCATTGTCTACAAGGTATACGACTTAAAGCATCTGCGTTAGAATGTTGTTTTCCAGGTCGATGGACTATTTTCATATCATAGGAACTTAAAATCTGAAGCCATCTTGCCATCTGTCCTTCAGGTTCTTTAAAATTTAGTAACCATGTAAGTAAGCTGTACGGACGATAAACTGTTTCCCAAATAAATAGTGTTTGAAATGTTTCGTAAAATGTACAACAGCAAGTAGTTCTTTTCTTGTGACGCAGTACCTGCGTTCTTGCTTGGTTAAAGTTCATATTCCTTCTGCTGAGATGACATGGCCTAAATACAGTGCTTGTACAGTAAAACATAACCAATCACACCATTGTACCATACACCATACACCATGCACCATTACACCATACACCATGAACCATTACACCATATACCATACACCATCACACCATACACCATTGCACCATATACCTTACACCATACACCATACACCATGCACCATGCACCATACACCATATACCATGTACCATACACCATACACCATGCACCATACACTTTACATCTTACACTATACACTATGTCCAGTACAATGTATTTGCATTTTGGTTTTTATTTTATAGTGGCCGGTACATACAACCTCGGGCAAAATGAAGATTTTGTAGGACAAAATGAAGATTTTTAATAAAAATTTGTCTCGGCGAGATCTCATTTTTCAGTCTCAATTCTAGAATACTTTCCACAAAGCTTGTTTTTTACAATCGTGTAAATAAAATAAAGGGTGATACAGATTTTCGTTTGCCGTATTTTATTTCGCGTGTTGCTTTTTCTCGCTTTTAAAATGTCATTTTTGCCCTCATCTTATTTAATAAGTATTTCCTTTATATCTTTCGATTATCGAGCGTACATTAACATATCATTATGAAGGCGGCAAAGGCTTAGGGTTATCATCGTACAGCGTCCATAACCTTTTTTTCGTACACCAAACACGATCTTATTTCACGTGAAATGTACATTGTACACGAGAATTTCGATATTTCTTCCATCAAACAGAACCTATTTCTATTTTTTATACACCGTACAATGACCCATTCCTTTAAAACCCTCATTAATCATATAAATAGAGAATTGGAGTACTAGGTGGCATTTGCACCATTTCGCATACTATCAATGTCCCTATTGTAGCATATTTTCAGTAAATTTGTACAAAATTTGAGTACTAAATGGTATTTACATGATATCGTATAATATCAATATCACTATTGTCGCATATTTCAGTAAATTTGTACCAAATTTGAGTACAAGATGGCATGTACATCATATCGCATACTATCGATATCCCTATTGTTGCATATTTTCAATATATTTGTACCACATTTGAGTATCAGGTGGAATTTACATCATATCGCATAATATCGATATTCCTATTGTTGCATATTTTCAGTAAATTTGTACCAAATTTGAGTACTAATTGGCATTTACACCATATCGCATACTATCGATATCCCTATTGTTGCATATTTTCAATATATTTGTACCAAATTTGAGTATCAGATGGAATTTACATCATATCGCATAATATCGATATTCCTATTGTTGCATATTTTCAGTAAATTTGTACCAAA
>MJUU01032491.1:0-23923 GCA_002080025.1 Modiolus philippinarum | reverse complement strand
GTTGAAAAAATATTACTTTTGTCAAGTTATGGCAAAATTTATTGAAAAATATGTGTCATGAACCAGCGCAATCTTCACGAACATAATAATTGAGTGCCCATCGGCGTTCGGCGGAAAATTCAAAAATACGTTAAAATGCAAATTAAAAAGATATGTTTTTCGGTTTTATATTCACATCTTCGGTTTTAGTTAAAAAATAAAAAGATATGCGCTTTTCGTCACTACATGTTTTTTGCGTTTCTTTTGGCTTATAATTGTTATTTCATGGTTGTAGAAAATAGCAACCTGCTGGCACATAAAAAGCACGATTAATTTTCTTTATCATTGCTTTATACGGTTAACATATTTTTGAAAATGTATTTTATATTAACTTCGATTGCGCCAGTCCCGAGGCACCATGCAGTTCATTGTCTCTCGTTCACATCGTGTCGCTCGATCGTGTGTCTGGTGTATGGTCCAGAGTTACCGAGTACAGAGTATGGGTTATAGTGTATGGTGTATGGTTCATAGTGTATGGTGTATGGTTCATGGTGTATGGTGTATGGTTCACGTTGCAACACCATACACCATTACACCATACACCATGAACCAATGAACCATACACCATGCACCATTGAACCATACACCATTACACCATACACCATACACCATAAAATGGTTATGTTTTACCCTACAAGTACTGTAAACAACCTGTTTGCAAAACAAGTCACACTTTTTAGCTTTAAGCTTCAACCCTGCGTCATGTAAACGATCAAATACTTTTCGCAAATTTGAAACCATATCTTCAAATGAACGACCCAGTACTATAACATCATCTAGGTAAATGAGACAAATGTCCCATTGTAAGCCAAGTAAAACAGTTTCCATTAATCTTTCAAACGTTTTTGGAGCCCCCTTTAAACCAAATGGCATTACTTTAAACTCGTAAAGCCCCGATATAGTAACAAAGGCAGCTTTTGGTTGATCGTTGGGATCACATTCTACCTGCCAATATCCGGATAACATGTCTAAAGTAGAGTACCAAGAGTATCCTGACAGGTGGTCAAATGCATCATCAATTCATGGCAGTGGATATGCATCATTTATAGTTATGGCATTCAGTTTCCTATAATCTATACAAAAGCGCCTGGTTTCATCTTTCTTTTGAGCTAAAACCACTGGAGCTGACCATGGGCTAAAAGATGGTGTTATTAATTCATTTTGTAACATTTCCTCGACTTTACTATCAATTTCTTGAGCAATACTTTCTGGAAATCTGCGCGGCGAATGCTTAATTGGGAGTGATGTTCCAGTGTTTATCGTATGTTTTACTAAATTCGAACGCCCTAATTCTGCATCTGACACTGCAAATAAATTCTTATATTCTGTCAGCAGTTGTTTTATTTTCTCGCCTTGACCTTTACTGACGTGTTTTTGAGATCTTTTTAATAAATCTTGTAAGTCGTCTCGTAATTTTGTCGTCTCCAAATGTTTTAATTCTGTTTTGTCAATTTGTTGCACCGGGCTTACCTGAGCAATTGAAGTCCCAGGATATAGAATTTGTTTTTCTGCAGAAGGGTTCGTAAGTCGAATAAAGACTTCGTTACCAGGTTTCACCAAAGAACGACCAACTAAACCCTTTTCGCTGCTCATAAACTTTTCACAAGCCTCAACCATTAAATCTGTTTCTGGCATACTATGGCCAACAGGAATATTCACTTTTCCTGAAATAACCATTTCACTGTTTGCGGGTATAACAACTCTTTCACTAGTTACTACTCTAAAGCATCCTATGAAACCTTCATAAATTATGTCTAACTGGGTACCCTTAATCTCAAATTTATTTCTCTCTAAATCTATTTTACCTTTGAAAGTTCTCATGAAATCAAGACCAATGATTCCAGATACAGTGACACTAGCTACTAAAGCCTCAACGACTATTGTGTCTCCGTGTTCAAACGACAGTCTAAAATGAGCTTTGCCCATGATTCCAAGGTGTTCGCCACTAGCAGTTAATACTTGCTGTTGAGTATTTATTAACTTTGGTCGGTTTGATACAGGGATTTTCTGGTAGACGCTCTCTGAAATAATTGTAACTGTGGCCCCAGTGTCTAGTAAAAACTTAGTTGACTGGTTATATAGTCCTACTTTGACATACATTCCAGCCTCATGTGCCGCTGTGGAAACTCCAATATTTCCTTGATGGGCTGTATTCTCTTGGCCGACTCTCTTCTGTTGATTGTCCCATCTTTGAGTCTCTCGGGGACGTTCTCGCGCTCTATTATCGTTACGGTAGTAATTATTCTTTTCATAACTATATCTCTCGCGTCTATCTGAGTTTCTCGCATACTCGCGACTATTTCCGCCTGTATATCTGTTACGTTGCTCAGAACCATTGCCAAAAGAACGTCTTTGGCCATTCTGGAAAGGTCGATAATTTCCTGTATTTTGGGAGTTTCCTCCTTGACATCTTCTTTCTTGTATCAAATCATTCACATCCTGCTGAATATAATCAAGTTTTTGCCTCATCTCTGCCATAAACTTCGTGAATCCTATCTGACTAGAATTACAATCGTTCTTATCTTCTTCCTTTTCCTTACTACCAGTAGTTCTTAGATATGAACGACCCTCTTTCCACTGTTTTTCAGCACGGTTATATGTTTCAAGCTCAACTGCATCTCTAATTGCCTCATTAAAAGATTGTGGTCTCGATTGTTTAATGCGGATTCGCATACCTCGCAAGAGTATCTCGAACGTCTTCGGGGACAGTTGTATACGCTTGATTCACTAGTCTACGAATTGATTGTCCGAGCTCCGGTAAACTTTCAGAAGCTTTTTGTTTTCTCTCGGTGAGCTGAACTCGATAAAGCTCTGTTTGATTAGGGGGAGCAAATCGTTGTTCTAACGCGTTTACTAAACTTTTAAAGTCTTGTTGCTTATCGCTCGGCAAATCTCCTAATATACCTTGCGCTTGTTCACGTAATGCTACTGCAAGGTACAACCCTTTATCATAATCTGACCAATTATTTATACGTGCACATGCCTCAAAATGAGACTTGTAATCTAACCAGGATGATGTACCGTCATATGTGGATGCCTTAACACGGATACCAGAATCATTTACCCCTATCTCTGGTAATTGTCGTTTTTTTTTCGAGTCGTAACTCCGGAAGGCACATTATCATTATCTCTTTGATTAGATTGTCTATTATGAGGATTTGATTCTTGAAATCTTACTCTAGTGGGCTCATGATTATACAAATAATCGTCGGGTTTTGTATGTGTCTCTAATTTTGTTTGCTGTAGTTCTAATTCAGCCAGTTGTTTCTTCAAATTGCTTATTTCAGCATCAATCAATCTTCCCCTTATATCTTTGTCACATGGAGGACGGATGGTTGAAATTCCAGAGTCCCGTGGAAAACCTAATGAGGATCGTCTATTTACAAAAGAATACTTAGGGGTTGAATGGGCAAAATAATCCACCTTATTTGTCTCTTCGGGCTCATCAATGAGACTCTCCATGTCCTCCTCCTCATCGTATAAACTAGCCATAGCAATATAACAACAATCTATATACAAATACTTTATTCAAAAACAAATGAGCTTATCTAGCTATATATAAACTTTTTTTTTACTATTATATTTAAATTACTTTCTAAGGCTATCAATATCTCAGACCCCACTCGCTGCCACCAAATTTTGTAACGTTTTGGGTTCGTACCCGAGTTAATTTTTGGGATCTGAGCTCTATATAACCTTGCTCTTTTAGCTCTTAAATAATATTTTCAGCAGTTGCTCGTCTGGCTCTTCCACTTGGCTCGTCTGGATCACTTTTACAACGTAATAAAGATAATACTTCTGGATAGCTCGTTAATATTGGAAAGACTTATACAGTCACGTCAATACTTTTAACTAATCAGGTATTTACCTTTAGGTCTTCTACCTTTGGCTGTCTATATTGAACAACAACGTTTAAGTGAGATCCGTTCGCTTTTATACCACTGGACGAGTCTAACATTCATAATTGGACTATTCTTTAAGATTTCTTTTACCAAAAGGGGTGTCATGTCATTTAAATTCCCTTTGATGTGTTATCATTTACGGACATAGATATAATTAATTTCCTGACATAATTCGTCAATTTCAAAGCGTCTGCAGTTATTTAAATGTCTTGCCGTTATCTTTTAAATATTTAATAATATGTACATTGTAATCTCACTACACAATGATTGGACTTTTCACATTTCAAGCAATGCAATGAACAGAAAACCAACAGTGATATTCCTGTTCTTCCATGGCCTGCTCAAAGCCCAGACATTAATATTATTAAAAAAATGTATGGAGGGTTTGAAAATTTAACTCGGAAGACGTGTAATTGAAATTAAAATACTTAGAGCCAGAGGGCACATCACAACGTATTAGATTTGAGGTCTTCGCTATATTATTTTCATACATGTACATTCGACAGTCTTATAAATTTTGGGAACTTTAATAAGGCCACCTGCTGTATAAAAAGTGCGTTAGTTGAAATACGTCACATGAAAGTTTGTCAAACAGTTTAAGAGGCTTTGGACTTACAATCAAAAGATTAAAAATACCACTTGATTTTGGAAGATCAAAGGAGCATTACTACTAAAGCAACATCAAGACGATGCTTTCTTGATAATCTACATTTTATCTTTTATACATACAAAGTTACATAAAATTATTAGGACGGTTTGAGAGGAGTTGCACTTACAAGCACGGGATAAAAAGACCTAGTATGCATCACTATTGAAAAACGCCTTAAGATATGCATATCAACATTTTAGTCCAAACATTAGGTGACTGGGGCATCAAGTTTAATCTTTACAGTAAATAAGTCTGTCTGCCCGAATGCGTACCTATGTACGTCCGCAAAATTTGCGCCAGACCTTTTATGCGTGTGTATCTTATACATACTTTCTCTACAGGTTTTAGATAGTTAGTTGAATCTTGTCACCTCTTTTTAGATCCGTCACTCATCTGCTTCCTATTGATAAATACTTTGATATTTGAAAATTACAATCTTTGCCTGTAAATGTAGTGATACTTGTATTTAATGCCTATGTTTTCGTATTCTGTTTCTCCTTTACCCCCTCATTGCAAAAATGTGAATTTGGCAATTTGAGAAAATAAAAAAAGGAGATTCTACTTAAAGATTTCTTGTATTTATCTGATATTCAATCTTTTTACTGTGTGCAAAACTGAAATTCCTGGCGGAGACTCATTTTTTGTCCGTCATTGGTAAGGTACTTTACGTACTTAATTCCTCTGCTAATTGCCATATTTTTCAGCACATCAGAGTGAAATAATCATCAACACAATAATTCTGAAAAGTATTTTTAAGCCTTGATCTGTGTTGAAGTGTGTTTAATACAAGACATTTTTAAAAGCAAACTGGGACACAATAAATTACAAGACATTTTTAAAGCAAACTGAGACAAAATAAATTACAAGACCCAAATTTTGACTGGAAAGTTACAGATAAGATTTTCCTGTTCCTGCAGAGACCTTTGTTACACTATGTTCTGCACTGGTTAGCATTTGTTGGTAGTTCAGAACACTATGAATAACCTTTGGAAAATACACTTTATTTCAAATTGCTACTGCCGTTTCAGAGGAACATATCAGCATATGCGGTCGTGATCATGTATGGAGTTTGCTGAACAGAAATTTCAATATTTATGTATAAGACCTAAAATACATTATTGATTGAATTATTTGGTTCAGTTTCTTTCCGTGTGTGAACAAGTTCATTGAAATGTTTGTACTGGATCAATTGTTTCAAAATACGCTGCACTGGCTGTAAGATGTCTAGAGTTTCTGTGCAAAATAATTTGCATTTGTCAAATATCTGAAAAAATAAAAGCGCTTGTTGAGTCTAATTTGCTTAAAGTTGAAAGATTAAAAAGAGATGAGCAATTTTATTGAAAGACTTTCCAATATTTGTTCAAACAGATCCCGGATCCAGCGTTATTGTGTTTTAGCTAGTGGCAATAACTTGGCTTAGTGTAACAGTAAAGAAGACCTCAGTTACAACATACATTTACCTGTAAGTGTTTAATTCAAACCGAATAGATTAATTTGATGGTGTTCATCTCATTGTATTTCCATAAGAATGTGTTCGTTTATTTTTTAATTTGTTGGCATCCCCATTTATAGTATATTGCAATGAAACCCAAGCTTTCCTAGGTTATACCTTTCAAATTGACTTCAATTTAATTCACTTATTTGCTTGAAAATGAAATTACGTCTCATGATAAAACCGTGCAAATTTTAAACTTATAATGTTCTGTCATGAATGAGCTTTATCTTAAAATGAACTTTAATCCTTCGTTTATGTACAAATTTTATTTGGCGCAGTGTACGAGAAGTTAAATAACGTGTGGTTCCAATTTTGCAACAATTGTAAAAAGACGAAACGACATTAAGAATAAATACATTTCTCATTATAAGATGATCGTGGACTGTATTTTACTTCCTACGTTCTACTGTAAAAGTATCCAACGTTGGGGATTTTTGTTTTTTAATGGTCAGAACGAAATAATCACTCTTTGTAGAGGACTGTTCATTTTTTTGTTAAATTGGGTGCAATTTCACTCCAGGTTTCCCCATTAAAGATTTAGGGACAAGAGGACCATATTAACAATCTCATACTTTACCTGTGGTCATGAGAACATAATTCTCGATGAAATCGCAACAAGACAATTTCAAAAATAAAATCAAACGTGTGATATAAAAATATAGACAATGCAAGATGTTTCATGACTCATCCAATCAACGCATCTGTTGATCAGTATATCCCTTCCTCATGCCTTTTAGATTCAAACGCAATTTGAAATGTTTTGATATATCGTTTGATAGTAATTGTTTTTCTAAAAGGTTTCCATTACTAGAAAATGTATGCACGTGTCATTAATTTCACGTTTGTATAAAGTGCATTGTCATTTGAAGCGTTGATCGCAAACCCGAGATTACTACATTCAGAATAAAAAGTTCCGTCCCTTTGGAACGCTATTATCAGACTTAAAAATCATGAAAAAAAACAAGAGGTTTGATTGTTGATACATAAAATAGCCAAAAGGAAAGAAAGAAAGAAAAAAACAAAAAACAAATGATGTCGCGTGCTTGTGCAACGGCGGGATGTGGCCGTTTGCGGAGCTAGCATTAAAAACAACAAACACGGCTGTAAATTGAAAACCTGTCTTCTCAAACTTTTACAATATTACAAAAGACAGAATACATGACTGACAGATAGGACATAAATACGGAAACGTATACAAGTTATAACAATGAACACGTGGGGGAAGCTCAAGCATTCTGACCATGCAAACACCAAGATACAACATCCCGCCCCTCAAAAAAAAAAACCAAATCTGATTTGTTTATAATGGTCTGAATGCATGAGTAACCGAACATAACAATAAAAGAAAAACATATATGTGTTGGTGATTTCGTTTAAGAAGAATCAATAAAACATGACAGTAACTTCTTAATTTCAAGTATAACTTTACCAGCGGAGTCCTTTTACTCCTAAATACTATGTAAGGACTGTCTTTTAACAATAAGCAGAAATATGGTAAGTCAATTACGAAAGGTTTGTTTCTGGCGTTTTCAATACTTTTAGAAATTATATGCAAAATGTGAAATTACATGTACGTCAATACAATGTCTAAGATGTCCTATTGCATAACTCATGAAACATGCAAACATACAAACCAATGAACTGCGAAATAGAAAAAAATGAACGGAGTTGAATTGTTTATGAACATTAACTTATTGTTCAGCTGAAACAAAAATATATACAATGTTAATTAATATAATGGAATTTCCGTAAACTTCAAGAATGTGTTCGTATTATAGACAAATCTATCATGCAATTTTCGGTGGTGGCTTAAGAACAACTTGTTTTTACGTTTGTCTATTTAAGTCATGAAAAGGGGCTCAAAGTGCATTTCGAGCAGGTTCAACCTTAAATTGTCCTAGATATTCACTTTCATGTTGTCCTTGTCGTTGTCCCAATATTCGTTTGATTTTATAATATTTTGATGTGTAACTTGTTGGACATACTATCACTGCAGTCACGAAATCTTACAGGCTTGTTACGTTTCCCGGTAAAACGCCGTATAGTGGTGTCGTTTTGAGGTTCAGTAAGTACATGATAGTACATTTACATCAGATTGCTCAGTAGTGCGTTTTGGAGTTGTTTATTGTGGCTTTCTGATATATCTTGTTCACTATCTGTTTGTGTGCGTGTTCTCAATTTGGAACGAAATAATCAATTGAATCAGGTTCCCGGACGTATGCCTTTTTCAGTCTGTCCCTGTGAACTGGTTTAAACACTTTTCCCGAATGTGGGTTTCTGAGTATCACCATATGAGTAGATGGTAATTTATGAACTACAAAACAACCAGAATACTTTGATTGAAATTTCTTACGGGTCATGTCGGTTCTGTCAACAAATACACAAAATCTCCATATGTAATACACAGTGGGTTTATTATCCCAGCACTTTCGAAGAAAGTTCGGGATAATATTATACCCTCCGGTTGTCCGTCCGTCACACTTTTCTTGTGACTCAAATTCCTCCTACATTTTTGGATTTAGGGATTCAATTTTGTTGTAGAATTGTTGCATATAGTCTGTAGATGCGCAATAAGCTTTCGGATTTTCGATATTGGTCATGGTGCAAACAAGAGGCCCCATGATGTCAATTTTTACACATGTGTCATGTGACACAAACTCCTCCTACATTTATGGATGTAGGGATTTAATTTTGTTGTAGAATTGTTGCATATAGTCTGTACACATGTAGATGCGCAATAAGCTTTCGGATTTTTGATATTGGTCTTGGTGCAAACAAGAGTCCCCATGATGTCAATTTCAACAAAGACCAAAAGATGTGGATTTTGACACATGTGGCATGTGACGCAAACTCCTGCTACTTTTGGGAATCTAGAGATTAAATCTTTATGCAGAGTTGTTGCATATAGTCTATAGATTTGCAATAAGCTTTTGGAATTTTGGTTCCGGTTTTAACTTTGGTAAATTTCCTGAAAATGTCAAAGACACATATATTTTTTTTAAATTTTGGCATATTATCTTATATTCTGACAAGTGTTTGGAAAAACGAAATTCTGAAAACTTAGGATTCTGAAAGGCGGTTCCAATTTTGGTAAATTTCCTGAAAGTCTCAAAGACCACTTATTTTTTTGGAATTCTACCTAGCAACAGTACTTAAAATGTTTGTGTAATTTAGGACAAACATTTTCATTAATTGGATTTCAAAAATATTTGATTCCAGTTTTGGTAAATTTCCTGAAAGTCTCAAAGACCACATATTTTTTTGGAATTCTACTAAGGAACCATACTTAAATTGTTTATTTAATTCAGGACAAACGTTTTCATCAATTGGATTTCAAAAATATTTGATTCACATTTTGATAAATTTCCTGAAAGTCTCAAAGACCACTTATTTTTTGGAATTTTACCTAGCAACCATACTTAAATTGTTTGTGTAGTTTAGGACAAACATTTTCATCAATTGTATTTCAAAATAATTTGATTCCGGTTTTGGTAAATTCCCTGAAGTCTCAAAGACCACTTATTTTTTGGAACTCTACCTAACAATCATACTTAAATTGTTTGTGTGGTTTAGGACAAACACTTTCATCAATTGGATTTCAAAAATATTTGATCCCAATCTTGGTAAATTCCTGAAAGTGTCAAAGACCGCTTTTCTTTTTTTTTTTTTGTTTTTTGTTTTTTTTTTAATTATTCCTAGCAACCATACTTAAATTGTTTGTGTAGTTAAGGACAAACATTTTCATCAATTGGATTTCAAAATTATTTGATTCAAATTTTGGTAAATTTCCTGAAAGTCTCAAAGATCAGTTTTTTTTTTTAAATTCTACCTAGGAGCTGTACTTGAATTGGTTATGTAGTTTATGGCAAACATTTTCAACAAATGGATTTCAAAAATATTGATTCCAATCTTGGAAAATTTCCTGAAAGTCTCAAAGACCAGTTTTTTTTTTTGAATTCTACTTAGCAACCATATATCCTAGAATTCTTTTAGTAATAATAACGACTATCAATAGTTAGATTTCAAAAATGATGAAAACATTTATGCCAAGGGTGTATAACAACTGTTTTCTGGGTCAAACAGGGAGTGCGGGGATAGCTGTCGTTTCCGACAACATCTAGTATTTTTATTGTATCTCTCTTTCATTTGGTTCCGTGATTTTTTAGCATTTATAACAATGTCGTCTCTAATCAATTCGACTTTGCTCATGAGATTTTTCATATATTCATGAACGATTTAAAATCGATCTGGTGTGCTGAAAAGGACAGTGGGAATGTTGGTCGAAATCCGTATATAACTCCGTATGAAGAATACTTGATTGCCGAATTAACGGAACAATTAATTGCAAATGCTATAGCAGGTAGTATAGCATCCCGCTGTTCGCACGCACCCAAACAATGGTGGACGAAACTCGGCGTAACAAATTCTTTGTGCACTGGGATACAAATTCACTGCCACGGTCACTAATCAAAGTACTGCATATACCAAATTGTGTAATTAGTTGAGAAATTGCTGTTGATACTGTCATGCTATCCGACGCTTTTAATGGAACAGTAAAAAGAAATTCACGAAACATATCCACAGCGGTGAAAATGTATGTTCCTTATTGGTAATTGGGAGAGGTCGAACCAAATCCATCTGCAAGACTTGGAACTGTATAGTTGGTGTTGGATACGAAATAATACCTAATTTTGTATGTGCTTTTGTCATTTTTCTAGATTGACATTCATGGCAAGATTTCACAAAGTTGGTGACAGTAGATGGCAATTTTGAAAAATAGAAATGTTCACTATTATATCTATTGTATGTTGGATACCACCATGAGCAGCTAGTGGAGATTCGTGGTATATTTTCAGAACTTCTTTAATCATTACTTTCGGTAAGACTAATTGATAACTTTAGTGACCTTGGGTTCTTTTGAATTTAGCAAATCTGGTATGGAACAATAAACCGTCAATGAGCAGATAATCTGCAGAAGTAATAATAAGTATTCTTGTTGCCTTTTGCAATTTTGATAGAATATTGTCACCAAGATAGTCAATAATTGGTTTAAAATCACTGTCATTTCTTTGAAGTTCTATGACACTCTCAGGACTAAAATTAGTAGTTTTAAACAAGTCAGTGCTGGGTTTGAGCATTTCTGTTTGACGTACTCATGAATCTGAGTCATTACGAGTCACATTGTTACATTGAAATGCTAAATCAATTTGTTGGTTGTTGCCATTCATGGAAACGCTATTGTTTCCATTGCATGTGCTCATGATCGGTGTCGGATCGAAGAATGGAGACTCTAGAATTTCTAAATCGTTAACCTTGTTATAATATTCGTGGACACACTATTGTTTCCGTGCAAAATTGTCATAGACGGTGTTGGGTCGTAGAATGGTGACTCAAATATCGAAATCATTG
This sequence comes from Modiolus philippinarum, assembly GCA_002080025.1. Classification (NCBI taxonomy): domain Eukaryota; kingdom Metazoa; phylum Mollusca; class Bivalvia; order Mytilida; family Modiolidae; genus Modiolus; species Modiolus philippinarum. Next base: position 12,429 of record MJUU01032491.1, on the reverse strand, counting down.
TTTTCAGTTGTAATATTGGAAACACTATTGTTTGCATTAAAATTCATCATTATCGGTGAGGGGTCCAAGAAATCTTAACCGGAAACACTATTGTTTCCATAACAATCATCAATAATGGAAGTGTCGATTAGTGGTAAATTGTCTACTGAGCAATCAAGCAAATATGCATTTGACGAATTACAAAGACCTTTGTCACTGTCATGTTGGTTTTGAGGGGTATCCGTAGGTTGAATGGTTTGGTTATTCAATGAACTGGAACTTCAATTAGCTCCATCTAAACTATCATTATTTATTGTGACGCAATTCAAATATGAAACCTTGTCCGATAATAAAGGGTCTGATTCTGTGGTTCCAAAATCGATTAAATTCTCTGAACAATGGTCATTTGTGGAACTACAATAAGCTCCAGACTCATACATCACAACATTTTGTAAATTGAAACCACAATTGGTTCCATCATTAACCGCTGTTCGCCATGCTGATTGTTGAAAACTTGAGAGAACAACATTAATATCTTCTGAATCGCCTAAATAGCCATTTTCGTGGTCAGATTCATATAACACTGTGCAGATGTTATGCGTTTTGCCTCCTATTATCTCTTGAAGTGGAACACCTCCTGGTAAATTGATATTGCCTACATTTTCCTCTACATTCGGAAGTACGGATCATGTCCATCTGGGCTCAAAAAACCTTCAATATTTTCAATATAACATCTCGATAAAGCATCCGCTACTTGAACTTGAGAAGCTGGTTTATATTGTATGTTGAAATTGAATGTTGCAACAGTGCAAGCCATCGTTCATAAATAGCACCACGAAATTGCTTCTGAAATAACGGCCTGAGTGCTTGGTGATAACACTAAAGTACGAAATGATTTCCACGTAAATAGGAAGAGTAGTCCATAACACTTGTCACTAGACCAAGTAATTCTAACTTTGATGGTCCATAAGAACCTTGCCAGCGGTTCAATGATTTTGAACCAAATCTAATGACACGTATGTTTGTACTTTTGTTGTTCACATCTAGATGTTTCTGTTATAACATATACCCAATACCCTTTGAAGACGTATCAACTGAAAAGTAAAATGTTTGGTCAAAAGGTGAAAAGCAAGCACTTCAGAATGAATCAAAAGTTGTTTCAATCTAACAAAAGCATTTTCCTGTTCATCTGACCAAACAAAATTTGTACCTTTCTTTAATACTCTATTCAGAGATTCAGCCTCTGCGCTAAAATTGGGAATAAACTTCCGAAACCAGTTTAATAAACCTTATGCACGTCGAAGTTGTTGAATGTTCGCTGGTGATGGATAGTCCTGTATTGCTTTTATACGGTCTGGAGGCGGTTTAATACCGTTTTTTCGAAATGTGGTGTCCAAGATAAATACATGATTCTTGTGCAAAAGCACACTTTTTAGGGTTTAATTTTTATCCCGCAGATCGAAAACGAGCAAATTTCTCCTGTCAATCAGCTACGTGCTCATTAAATGTTTCTGAAAACACAAGCACGTCATCAAAGTAACATTAGCAAGAATGAAATGTGAGACCTCTGTGGACTTTGTCCATGAGCAACTGAAAAGATGACGGTGAAGGTGAAAATTCCATAGGCAGGAGCAAAAATTTGAAAGACCAATAACATTTATTGAAGGCTGTGTATTTTGTACTTTCACTGTCAATATTCATTTGACAAAATCCAGAAGATAAATCAATAGATGTTATATAGTTATGTATCCGTTGAGTAAATGACTCGGTTAATTCCTGAAGATCTGGAATGGCATAACAAAAATGTTCAACTTGAGAATTCAAGTACCTGAAGTCAACACAAAATCTATACTGGCTTAAACTTGTTTCTCTGTTGATTTGTTCATGTTCAGATGTCTTTTTAGATCGCTTAATTACCAAGACAATAGGGCTTGATATTGGCGCATCCTCATTAGGATCAAGAGGTACAATTATCCCTTGTTCGAGGAATTCGTCAAGTTGATGACAAAGGATTTCACGTGGAGGCAATCTATATGGTCTTTGATATTTTTGTTGTTTAAAAACTGGTTTCAAAACGATGTGATGCTGAACCAGGTCAGTATAACCTAAAGAAGGATTGTCTTTTGGCCTTTGTTGTCGAAAAGTACATGTTTAAGTTCCTCATTTTGATTATCTGACAACTGTGAATCAAATTTAAAATTGTCAGTAAAAATTCTCAGACTTTCACTAACAGAAATTTCAAACTCGGTATCCGTTCCATTGATTAAATCAGTGGGCTGTGAAACAAAATTAACCATATCCGATTGTGAATTACATTTCTTTTCATTAGGCAGTTTCATCTGGAGAAATTGCCGTAAAGTGAGCTAAAACTTTCCCTTTTAAAATACAAATTGGTTCATTTCCTGGATTAAACAATTTGACAGGAGCAGTTTTGCTTTGTGATACTGTGACTAACGACTTTGATATTCAGAGTCCAAGTTTATTCAAATATTTGTCATTGCCACAAAAACCATGTTGTCCGTGAAAAATATTTGATGGCGGTTCCCTGTAATAATCATTTCGGAATTTGGTGGCACTGTCACTCTATTTATACTTCTCTCAATTGCTTGAGTTGTTCCTATTAATAAACTCTTAAAATTGAGAATAGCATTTTGATCCGTTAAGTATAATGTTCCTAATATCAAAGGATTAGATAAATTTGTCAAAACATATACAGTAATTTTGTGTCTTTCACTATTTACAGACATTTGAATTGTCGAAGTCCCGACTATATTGATCTTCTGAGTATTTGCTAATATCAATGATTCACTTGTATATGTATTGATTGGGGTCTTTAATTTATTTGGAATTGAATTAAATAATTCAGTAGAAATTAAATTGACAGAACTCCAAGTGTCTATAAGAGCTGCCACTGTATAAGAATAAAACTTCACAGGTAAATATAAATGTTTTGCATACTCAACTGGTACGGGAGCATCATAATCAGTTAAATTTTTCTGTAGATAAATAATCAGTTTCATTATTTGAAACATTACAAAATTTTTACTGTATTACGGATGAGGATTTCCCCGTCTCTGTTTTCCTCTCGAATGTGGAAATCTGGGTCCTGTTACAGGTCGTCTTCTGGAGTGATGGGCTTCGTAGCCTGGCACTAGCTGTTCTCCCGAGGGAGCGTACCCTGTGGTCCTTGGATAGCGACAGTTTCCCTGCTTATTGGATGAATGAAGAGAATAGCAATTCCTTGCCACATACCCTGGTCTAGAATATATTAGACACCGAACAGATGTCTTTCTGTTTTGATCTTGATAAAAGCACAGCTAGTGGCGGTGTGACCATACTGGTTACATAATTGACATTAGGTTGTTGTAGAAGTCGACCCCAAGCAATTACATTGTCTTTGAAGATGTCCTTGGCCACCGCATTTGTAACAAACGTATGAATCATTTGGCCTTTGCTGTAGTTTATTCGTGTTTTATGAATTTGACTGTTTTTCTAAAGTGAGGCAAGCTACAGTTGACTGCAATTTTTCATTTTGCTGTCGCAGATCCGAAATTTCACTGTAAGTACTGGTGGATCGTACAGCAACCATTGATTGTTCACTTTCCCTATATTTATAGGCTTCATCGGTTTTTGCAAATGTTAGTACAGCATTGCTGTTTTCTGGGTTGCAAGCCCTTACATAAAATGCTAACTTGTCCGGAAGTCCCTGGATAAATTTGGACATTATTTCAAAATCGGGCTTTTTAAGAATGGTACCCTTTTTATAACCTGACTATAATAATCTTCTATGTTTTGACCAGGCATCAACCGTAAATTTTGAAAAAGTTCGGATTCAATGACAACTGATGGATGTTGCCAGGAAAAGTTTACATATTTATCAACAAAACTTGCACGTAGATGGGCCCTAGAGATTTCCGTATCCACAGTGTTAAACCATTTCAAAGCCGGCCCTTGTAGGTGTAAATGAAATGCGGCTATCTTTTTGTCGTCTTCATCAAGATCATTTAGCGTGGCATAGGACTCAAATTCTTTCATAAATTTTTGACCATTGTCTTGGGGATACCCAGAAAATTTTCGACATGAAATTAATTTTTCCATTTTTAATTTTGGCTTTTTAGGTAAACAACCTTGTGTTTTTGGCTAAAACGCAGATGGGACATTTGCGGTGCTGACTGGTCGTAAAACAGATGGTAGAGGATGAGTTATACCGGTAACGCTTTTGTTACCTTTGTAATTATGTTGTATTAAACTTGAAATTGGCGGACTTATTGATTGCAAACTTTGTGATGAAAAGCAGCTATTGTCGGTAACACTATTGTCATCGCTATTTTGTCGTTGGAAAAATCGGTCACATAAAACAGATTCGCTGGCTGATTGTGAATTGTGTGGAAAATCTAATATACTATCGGCAACGTTATTGTCGCCAATACGATTTTGCTGCAAAAAAACTGACACTTAAGATTGAATTTGGTTCATCTAATGAAAGGCTGTCTAGTGATAAGTTTTCAAACTCTATGCTGCCCATAGATATGTCAGTGCTTGTATGAAATTCTGGAGTGGCATTATCTAAATTCATCTATTTTATTAATAATGTATCACAACAATAAGTGGTCTAAACGCACCATGTACACTACTATCAATATCTTGAAAATAACCACTTTGACCAAGTATGAAAACTCTATTGTTTCCATGTACTGGTATTCAAGTATAATAAATTAATGCATTTGTTAATCATACATATTTTAATCAGTTAGAACAAACCTGGAAGCTCTTGTAAATCGGCGATTTATCAGTGTAAATACTGCAATTTGGGTTTCTGTGACAACATCACGACAAAAAGATCTTAAATTTTCAATAAACACAGTATAACAATGTAAAACGTAAAAGTATACAGACTAAACAAATATGTTTCCTTTAAACAGCAATATTGTGCATACAGTCTTTTATTACTATGGAAACACTATTGTTTCAAATTAAATGTGTAGTAAAAAACCGTTACCTGCTGAAAAATTTGAGTTTGTTTGACTTGCTAATAACAATAATCATGTATTAGCTTTGTGATACGAATAAGCCACAGTTTAACTAATAGTGGTTTAGGATGCACGCCTTCTTTATAACAGGAAAATCTTTAGCCGTACTCTGTATACGAATGGGTTGGCAAATGACGACTGTGTGAATTCTCTATATCAATTGAAAACCGTGGTGAATGTACATGCAAAATTCTGTTCAGGTCATTTATATAGTTATTCACTAGATCAATTTGCTGACGGAGGAGTCTGTCATCATTTTTGAATTTCTATACGCCTGAGCCAAACTCTTTGTGATAATTCCAATTATAAATTTATAAACTGGTAAATGTAGAAAAGATAACCCTTACTTTTGAACCAAACTACTTTGTGAAATCGTGTATTTCTTTCAGTGTCCTACATACACCGTTTACTTTTGAACTCGTTTTTGATGACAAATAAATAAAACGCTGGTTATTTGGCTAATATATTTAGTCACTTGTACCTAATCATATGAACAGGGTGATTGCTTGGGGTGACTCATCAATGCGGGTTTTCAAATTGTCTTTCAAAAACTGAAGGCCTTCCGCAACAGTTGACTACTTGGTTGCCCAAAACTCAATATATGTTTCTTGATTTACCCGAACCTCTGATCGTAAGTTAAACCCCTTACTGTCGGTTAATAATATTGGCTTTCTTTTAGGGGGCAGGAGAGGGTCTAACCTTTTCAAATCGGCCTGTTTAGAAAGAGTCCGGTTACTCATAGACTAATTTGTGGATTGTCGCCCTTTCTCCGTGTGACACATTAAATTTATCAAAATGCCTTGAATTACCACTCGATGTCACTGAATTGTTACAATTACTTGTAAATAAACTTCTTTAGGGTCTCCACCATGCAACGGCGGGGTGTAGCCGTTCGGGGAAACAACATTAAAAAAACAAACACGGCTGTAAAATAAAAACCTGTCTTCTCAAACTTTTACAATATTACAAGAGACAGAATACATGACTGACGGATACGACATAATTACGGAAACGTATACAAGACATGGAGGAAGTTCAAGCATTCTGACCATCGAAAATAACACGGAGTAAATTTTGCTTTCAAAAAACATTCACAAATAGACAAGCAAGACAGTTTGTAAGTAATACAAATAACTTAATACCGAATTCACTGTGAATTTACTTTCTGCATATGCGCATTTCGACAACTTATGTCTCTTCAGTGCAGATAAAATCTAAACGTTTGGAAGACCATAAACTCAAAGATATGTAAAAACTGATAGAGAACAAACAACAAATATGATCTAAATGTGAAGCCAAAATCAGCTAAGGACAGAGCTTTGCATGAGGGAGATACTCCTTAGTTTTCAACAAATTAACAAAATTTAGATATTGTAAGGTTCCAAAAATAATCGGCTTTCGGGTCACCACCGAAGTACTGACTACTGGGCTGGTGAATACCCTCGGGGACTAACAGTCCACCAGCAGTGGCATCGACCCAGTGGTAACAAATAACTAAATACCGAAGTCACTGTGAATTTACTTTCTGCATATGCGCATTTCGACAACTTATGTCTCTTCAGTGCAGATAAAATCTAAACGTTTGGAAGACCATAAATAAACTCAAAAATATGTAAAAACTGATAGAGAACAAACAACCAATATGATCTAAATGCGAAGCCAAAATCAGCTAAGGACAGAGCTTACTCCTTAGTTTTCAACAAATTAACAAAAATTTAGATATTGTAAGGTTCCAAAAATAATCGGCTTTCGGGTCACCACCGAAGTACTGACTACTGGGCTGGTGAATACCCTCGGGGACTAACAGCCCACCAGCAGTGGCATCGACCCAGTGGTAACAAATAACTAAATACCGAAGTCACTGTGAATTTACTTTCTGCATATGCGCATTTCGACAACTTATGTCTCTTCAGTGCAGATAAAATCTAAACGTTTGGAAGACCATAAATAATCAAAATGTAAAAACTGATAGAGAACAAACAACCAATATGATCTAAATGTGAAGCCAAAATCAGCTAAGGACAGAGCTTTGCATGAGGGAGATACTCCTTAGTTTTCAACAAATTAACAAAAATTTAGATATTGTAAGGTTCCAAAAATAATCGGCTTTCGGGTCAGCACCGAAATACTGACTACTGGGATGGTGAATACCCTCGGGGACTAACAGTCCACCAGCAGTGGCATCGACCCAGTGGTAACAAATAACTAAATACCGAAGTCACTGTGAATTTACTTTCTGCATATGCGCATTTCGACAACTTATGTCTCTTAACAACTGTTACAACTTAATATGGCTAAATTTCAAATCAAGATTTTTTTTCAATTGCATGAAAAAGGGATGACTTGTGAAGGGTTGAACTTTTACTGTATCTTCATCTAAATTCTGACCCTTAAACTATTGAGCTCGAGGCTTCATTCCGTGAATTCACTCGGTAGGTATTCTTAATACTGGATTTGGCCTTCTTTTTGGATATTTTAAGGAATGGGTACATTTAACTTACAATTTTTGGATTATGGCTTTCCAATTTATTTTATAGGGTCTGTAAGTCTCGTCATGTGACACCGAGAAATCACGATAAAATCGTAAATTGAAAACATTTCCCGCCAAAATATGACGTTTGAGGATTATGACGTTCAAAGTTTTTGTTAGAAACGTCATATATTTTTGTTAAAAATGAAACTTCCGGGTACAACTTATGTGCCCGGAAGTTTCAAAATTGGACGAGACTTACAGACCCTATTGTAATGCCTATGGATGAGAGGTTACTCCTTGAAACACGTGTACAGCATAACAAAATTCACTGTTTAATCTGCAACTTAGGTTTTTTTTTGTATTCAACACCCAGAAAACAGTCTTAACAGTAAGTGTTGAAATTCTAATACTTCATCATCACTGAATAGACATAAATTGTCGAAATGACCATCTGTAGTAGATAAATCGACTGTAAATTGGGGTATTTAGTACTATCAGTAGGTCGATTTCTTTGCTAATTGTTACAGAGAATATTCAACAACCCTGTAATCAGCTCGTCGGTGCTTGTCCGATTCTATCTTGAAATTTCCATTACAAGTATCTACATTTACAAAAAATGATATAAACTGAGTAGAACCTTCCTCATCCAAAGATCTGTTCTAAGCATATTTTCCGCTTTCACTTAGACCCCATTAGTAATTTGTTATTCCAAATGTTTTTATCCACTATAGAGACATGAGTTGTCGAATGGACAGCCACAGAATCTGAATTCACACTAATATCGGTAGTACACCCCAGTTAATCCTTTTCAAGTGCGATATCTTTACGATAAATCCGGTCAATGTCTTTAAGACTTTGTTTCGAACAATGATAAATACGCTGTGATGTTTTATAGGGATTTAATTGCTTTTGGTAAGAGTTACAAAAAAATACATTTAACAACCAGCTATCGAACAGATATTTCTCTCCCGTATTTTAGCTGATTGTGGGTCGGGTGTCACATGTATAACCTTACGGGGCACCTGATTATACTCCCGGTTTTATTAGATGTTGAGCGACACACTTTTACTGCTTTTTTGTTGCGTTTGTTCTGTTTGCTTCGTCATCGTCATTTTCATGTCCCTCTGTGTGTAATCCTAATATGTCTATGTCTTCTGGATTTATGACTTTTTTTATTCTTGCTTCTGTATTCATTTTTAAAATTGTTTATGCTTAAACGTTTGTGATGGACTCGCAAAAAAAACTTTCATTTTATTTTATTCGATAAAGTTTAACTTAATACCACATAGACTGTCTACGGTACATGTTCGAATTTTCTGCTCATCAACAGTTAGAACATTATCATATTACGATAGCATTGTACCTTGGGATCGCCTCGATTTAGATGATTGCACGGTTTTATATTCGCCATTACTATATGAATTCTTGGCATATTGTACGCTGAAAAGCAACTTCGTAAAAATAAATATTGATACACTAGTATAAGTTTCTTTATACGCGAACTTCTAACAGTTGTTTCATTCTAAATGTTGCTAACTGAAAGTATTGAAATTAAGAGAGTTCTTACAATAACGGTGTACTTTTGGGCATTTTGTTTTCGTTTCATTTCCTTTGTTGTCAAAATCTCAGATGTTGGATATTTTTTATCCATCGTAGTTCTGGGATGATTTAATGAGTCTGTGCAAGACTGGCTTTGTAAACAGACGAAATTCTAGAAATCACCATTCCAGTTATCAATGAAAGCAACACTTATGTTGCTCATATGATGGTCCTTTGATTTCTTCGATTTTCATATGTCAAGACGATAAGAAAATAAATTTTATGGTTCAGTGTCCAGCAAATCAAAAACAAACGTATAAATATACCTACAAAATTACATTTCTTCCTTCTTCTACCAGTCCTTTCGATTTTCGGATTTGCAATATTTTGATTTTATCTATACTGTAGAGACATAAGTTGTCGAAGTGGCCATCGGCTAAATGTTTTACAGTGACTTCGGTATTTTGTTATTCATATTCAAACAAAAGTTTATTTGATGTTTAAAATGTTTGCATCATGACCTGTAATAAAGTTTCATTTGTACATGTATACCTGATTACACAATACAGCCTAGTTTTCTTGCAATCATCTACATCGTCGAAATATTTAAAAGTTATTTAAAAGTCTTAAAGTTCTTTATTCGGAGCAGTCGTGTTTTTTTTTTTTTTTTTTTTGACTTGATAATCTTACATATTATTCCAAAAAATCATTGCTTTGATTAGTGGGTGATACCTGATTTTTAGTGTGCTGTTGATTTATTTTATTCTCGTATTTGAAATTGTGCTCACTTGTCTATTTCCATCCCAAGATAAAGGAAAAAAACATGACAAGTACGAAACCACGACAGAATACACAAAAAGCTTTAAAAATAATCTTTATTTAATTTTGTATAAATCATTTTCAATTACATATCAAGTTGATTTTTGTCATAAAAGGTCTGTGATTGAAATATGAATGTATTTTGCTTTGACAACTGCGATAAAATCGAATCCCACTTCGGTCTTAATTTCAAAATTGGTATGGATCATTTCCACTATTAATTTCATAACCGGAAAAGCTCTTTTTATCTCACTATAATCTGCGAATTATGATATAAGGCATAAATTATAGATAAATATGCCAATTTTAATATCTTTATTGCATGCTTTTTAGAATGTAAAAATCATATTTGATCTGCTATTAATAATGTTTCATCGATTTCGTAAAAGAGGAATGAACAATTCTAAAAATATAGAGCATCAGACTGAATGTCGGACATACCACAATTGGTTTAGCCATCTTTTTTATGAGAATCCAGTTGAAATTGTTGCATTAACGGCCAATATCCCCATTCAACGTGATCATTAGTTTAAAACATATTTTTTTAAACAAATTAAAGTACTTAATCTTTCTCAATGCCCTCACGAACTGTGACTATCTCAATATTAATGAAATACTTAATATTACATTTACGTTAAACTTCATTCCATCTGACATCTATATACATTCCATCGATCAATATACAAAGTAGTTGTAATAATGTTGATATCTTGATTCTCTTTGGGTAACTACATATATTCTGCTGAAGTCAAATATCCAGGTAAATCCTGCACTTGACAGGGGATACGAGACCGTATCCCTGTGCTAGCAAAACCACAATTTTTAAACACCTAATAGTCCCGGCTTTAATGCAAAAATTATAGCACTTCTACACTGTAAAAATGGCGTTTAGATCCTAAACATAATCCTAAACACATTTTTGTCCCGGATTTTTTGACGCCAAAAAATCTAAACGCGTTTAAAATCTAAACACGTTTAGAGTTGTTCAGAGGGTGTGGCTTTTTGTTTACTTTTGTTTTGTCGTAAATATTTATTTATTTATTTATCTATTTATTTATTTATTTATTTATTATATCAAAAATTCTTCTCTATAGTTTTGCTTCAGTGGAGAAAGTGTTGCCAGTCAAATCAGAAACTGTAGCTTTCTTTTCCTGAAACGACATAAAAAGAACAATCATTAAGCAATAATATATATTCAATAATATAAAAATAGTATAGCGAGAAATATGTTGAAACACAATCCTTTAATATATTTTTTTGAAACTACAAAAATCATACAAAAAGTTACATGAAAAGGAATGGCACATTAAATCATTGTATGAATTACAAGGAACAAAAATTAAAAAAAATATATCAATGTAGCATCATTACTTAGGCATCAACTCAAAATTAATATTCAAAAACTTACCTTTAAAACAAAATGAATCTTTTATGTATCAACAACTTCTCATGCCAGACACAAAGCTCCTGCACGTTTATCGCCACGTGCAATCCAAACAAAGAAAGATTGCAGCGCCCTCTACGCGGACAACAACTCTTTACTTAACTATTATCTAAACACGTTTAGACCTAAACACGTAATAATTGTTTAGACGTTTAGAAATGTGCATAGAATGCGATTTGGACGTCTAAACATGTTTAAAGCCTAAACGCGTTTAGCAGTAAACACGTTTCTTCCCTAAAGTGCTTAGGAATTAAACACAATCCTAAACGTGTTTAGGGCTTAACATGTTTTCTAAGTGTTTAAAACCTAAACGCCGTTTTTACAGTGTAGCAGAATATAAGTTCTTCGGGCCTCACAGGGGATACGGGTTCCCTGTCTGTGCCATATATCCCCTTCGCCTGACGGCCCGGGGGATATAAAACACAGACAGGGAATATGAACCCGTATCCTCTGTGAAGATTCCAGAATAACATATAATATTCTGCTGAAGTGAAATATCCAGGTAAATCCTGCAATTTGATTGGTTACCTTGACAGGGGATATGAGACCGTATCCCCGTGGTAGCAAAATCACAATTTTTAAAAGCTTTAAAAAGAAAATTAATAGCACTTCTAGCAGAATATAAAAGTTATTCGGGCTTCACAGGGGATACGGGTTCATATTCCCTGTCTGTGCCCTATATCCCCTTCGCCTGACGGCTCAGGGGATATAAAACACAAACAGGGAATATGAACCCGTATCCCCTGTGAAGATTCCCGAATAACATATAGTATATCGAGAACATAAAAGCATACCAAGCAAAAAGGAAACATTGTAAGTAGTACATTATACATTTTTTTTGTTAAAATATAGTAAATTGCACAAATATAGCTCGAAACCGATGACTTAAATGTGTCATTCTTGTTTTTTGTTTCTTTTCACAGAAAGGTTATTTTTTTTCTAACTGAAGACAAGCATTAAGGCTACTTATGAAAAAATTGTATACGAAATTCTGTAAACCAATGGTAAACCAACAACTTTATTTGTCTTTGTTATATAATTTCGGTAATATGTCCGTGTACGGCGGGTTTATTTACAATTCGTGGAAGTCAACTTAATTTGTCCTTTAAAAAATGATAAAAAGCAACTGTATATTTTTAGTTTCT
>MJUU01032490.1:61998-72122 GCA_002080025.1 Modiolus philippinarum | reverse complement strand
ATGAAATTTGGTTTCCAAATAGATATTGATGTTGCGACTTCAAAACCGGTGTTGAAAATTGTTTGTTGACTGCCATTTACAAAATGACGTCTCGACTTCAAAACTGGTGTCGAAAGTGGTCCTTAGCAAGAACGTTTTTGTCAAAAAAGCCCAACAAAGAAATATAGTAAAACATGATCAGACTTTAAAAACAGTTCAAGATATTGGAGGTGTTCGAGCTTTTTTTATTTTTTTCAATTAGAGCCAAACTTCCACTATAATAAGCAAAAAACGCAAAATCAGACAAAACTGTCAGAAAAGTCTGAATTTTACAGAAATCGTAGTTCAGTGTGTGTTCATCAATTTCATGATTCAAATCAAGTTGCAAGGCCCTTTTCTTCAATTTCATAGACAGGAACAGTATTTTGTAGAGTGTGCATTTTTAAGTTTGCATTTACATGCTCAAAATGCATACCGTGTAAATTTACACATGTGCAAATATACATTTACACTTGCCTCTGACCTCATGCAAATTTACACCCTTTGTTAAGTTTACACACGTATGCAGAAATTGCACACCAGTGCAAAGTTGCATATCTATGTAAAAATACACATGTATGTAAAACTGTGCATGTAAATGGGGCTTTAGTTTCAGTTTTACTATGATAATAATAAAACAGGAATATAATGTTAAGAATAAAGAAGACATTTAATTCTTCATTTTTTTTATTCATATATGTAAATTGCAATTGTAAATGTCTTTTAAATTATTTATAAAAGAATAAAAAAAGAAGTTTGAAAAAAAACTTCTATTGCAAATATTGCCGCTCTGATATATTAAAAAAGACTCTTGAAAAGAGAAATCTTAGAAGCAAAAATTATAATCCATACAAATGTGCAGATCTAAAAACTTGATTTAAATTTATACAAATGTGCAAACATAAAAACTTGATTTAAAATTTATCTGCACTAAGGAGACGAAAGTGGTCAAAATGAATATCTGCAGATCTAAGATTTAATGCAAAATATATCTGTTTTAATAAAAAATAGTAAGAATGCGTATTATAGTAGATTTTTTGTTTTCATTTTTTTTTTAAGATTTATCATGATGACTTAACATATTTTTTCGCAAATTTATTTTCATGCATTCTAAATTATCAAATTTCCGGTAGGCTCCTTATCAGTAATAATAATCATTTCTATTTGTAGTATTTATCTATTTCCTGTAATTATATACAAAAATGTATACACGTTGTGCTTAGAGCAATTTAAAGGTGCAAAACGTTTACAAATAATTATCTAATTACAAACATCAAAGTGTTAATTTCATCACATATGTATAAAACAAATCGAGTGAAAGTTCATTTCATCAGTTGTATGAATTGTACCGTATTCCTCAAATTGTGCTTTTGTTTGTGTAAAAGTTAAAATGGCTATAACGTTTGAAAAGGATTTTAAAATGTGTCTTGAAGTAAACAGCAAAACTGATGAGCGAATCAATGATTATAATAATCATGATAATAATTACGAATTGAATAACAGTCGACCAACGAAAAGAACCGAGAAGATTTCTGAGGAAGTACGTTTACGTATTAACGACAGGGAGAGACAACGAATGCACCAACTCAACAAAGCTTTGGATGACTTGAAACACGTTTTACCCTATTCCCGGTCTGTAAATAAGCTCTCTAAACTGTCTACTCTTCAACTTGCTAGGAAACATATCCTGTCTTTACAGAGATCTCAAAAGGAGCTACAGCAACTGAAGCAACAACTTATTACGGAACAGTCCAGACAACATCTCAAAAGGACTGTGCATGAAAAACATACTCTTCAACAGTCTGCTAATGTGTATCACACCGTGTATCAGAACTTTCCTGTTTATATGGATCAGCAATGTGACAATTACAGAAGTCTTCGAGAAGTGCAACAGCAAGAAGATATAAAATTATCTTTACAGGACATTACAAACTGTATAAATCAACAAAACGGAGAAAACACGGCACCACTGAAGTTCTCTATAGCATCTATTTTGTCTGAATCTGCACCAAAACAACCACAGCCATCACTACTATATCACTACAGAATGTAAAGAGACAGTTATATGATTTACCAGAAACAAGAGTCTCATTGAGGACAAAAGATTGTGATTTTGTGAGCAAGGACGCATTCAGTACACAATGTGGATACCTGAAACGCATTCAATACAAAATATGAGTACATTGTAAACGGGCACATAGTACATTTAAGTGACTACATTATGTTGTTCAGTGACCGTACAATGTGCGATTATTATCTGATATGCATAACGATGAGCCAATATGCTATCTAACGATACTGTTAAGTTATAATGATATATGATAGTTTACATCGTAGTGCTTTATTTCTTGTTAAGTTTGAATTCTTTATATTATTATGATTATTTTTTTATAATAAATTAATTGTTAAAAGCATTCGAATCTTTATAGAGTATGATATTAAAATAGAATGTTGACTTGAAGGAATGTTTTTATTGTAGTTCATTGTACACAGTATCTGTGTACCAGAAAATTATATTTTATAGATTTTAAAACTAACTATTTATTTAAAGTACTATTTGTATTTCATATACAGATATCTATACTGAGACCTTCTTACACGGGCGTATAAGAGTAAATCGATGTTCGAGATTATTGTCCGACTGTCCATCCACCTGTCTGTCCAATGTGACATTCCAACTTGACAATTCACTTAAACTTTATATAGCTATTGAAAATGGCAATTTTGCGATGGTGATGTTTCCAATTTTCTGACAATAGGAATCGGACTTAATTCTTTAAATTTGAAAACATTTCTCATATTTCACGCCCTAACATGGCAACCATTTTGTAAGTTAATTTGGCTATTGTGTATGATGCTATTATGAAAAACAATTAAAGCGTTGTTCCATTGCTTGATTTTACCATGTATTCATAGAGACTTTGTGTCATGTACATTTATTCCATTTTCTCTCATTGCTAATTAAGATCTGTATACTTCTTGTCGAAATTTCGATTATTTTTGCAAGAGTTATGGGACTTTAGATCTTTTATTGTCAATTTCGGGGCAACTTTCCTGATACCTCCTCTAATTTTTGTTGTTTCATATTCTGTAGGTACAGCTATTGCATTGCTCGAGTTTATCATAAGGATAATAGAACAACTGATAAAACACTTCATACAAATAATGTACAATATAAACCAGTACCAGTGGCATATCCAGGCCCAAGGGGCCTGCGCCCCTTAGGTTTGGAAAATATTTTTAATTCCTGGTGATTTTTTGGAAAATTGGATTCCGGGCCCCTCCCCTTTTTGAAAAAAATATGGATCAACAACCTCCCACCCCTTAGCAGTAAAACTGGACCCGCCACTGAATACACCAGGAAACGAATACAGAATTTGTTTACAATTATTGAAAGGAAATCAAGGATTTATGCTTGCCACATGAAATTACCATACGTTGGGATAAAATATGTTGCAATGCAATGAAAGAAAACGTCCGTTTTAGTTCACTCGATTTCCAAAACGTTTTGAAATAATAATAATAGTAATCAAAATTGGTCTTTCAGAGTTTCACGAAATATACCCGACTTGGAATCGCATTTGAATTCCAAGTGATCAAGATTTTATATAACACATATTCAAATATTATCAGCCTCTGACATTTTCAGGAAATAGTTGGAATCGGAGTTATGATTTGTTGTGCAACAATTTGACAACAAATGAATGTAAGATGAGAACAGTATCTTACTTTGCATCGACAGGATAAATTCAGCCATAAAAACATACTCAAAAACAATTTCCCCCAAAAGTGTGACGGACGCAAGCCAACATCAAGTGCTGAGATATTCACAGAACTGTACGCGAACACCAAAGCAAAAGCACAATACCCTGATATACATATATATATATATACTTCCTGGTTAGTCTAGTCAGAATGTGTGTTACAAATACAGTCAGATTGACTTCAACAGCTTAAAAATATATTTATGCGGATTTCTCTTATTTTTAAACGGTGTACGGTGTTCATGTATAGTGGGGTGTTTCAGCGGCTAGATCGTTGACATTTACCTTATTTGTATTTTTTCAACCATAAAAAAAACCATTAAACTATATTATTTGTGAAAGCAAACAGTTATTGCTTATTTTATGCATTGATGCAGTGATTTGACAATCTGGTTATTTTTTACTATATATCTGATATAGTTGTAGATATGTTTGGAATCATAAACAGGGGTTTATTCTCTCCCACCGCCCGCTATCCTTTCTCCAACCTACAAACCAACTCTTCTCAACCCAAACCTATTTTCTACCAACTCGAAAATCACTGTTCTCTATCATCCACCTCCCATCCCACTTTACCTTCCACCCTCTCGACTTCACTTTAGTTAAATTTGTGAATGTTTTGTCAAGATCTAACATTGATTTTAGCGTTTTTAAACAATCTTCGTAATATGTAAAATGAACTCAGTTTCACGGAAACTATGTTATGTCAGTTTTTTATTTATACTTATTTTTTTTCTGGAAACAACTCTTCTTGAGAATTTGTCTACGTTTCAGTTAAAAATGAATCGTTATATATCAGTTGCTTCCTTGTACAGTGTTTTCCAAGAAAAATCAATCCGCAATTAGTATCAAATGACCATGTAACATATGTTGGAACGATGTCTATTTAGTTTTCAAAAAAGACAAGCCAAAATAACTGTGTCTGGCAAAGTCTGAATATACGAATATCAGAAAAGGTAAAAATCATTTTTCCAATTTCATTTCAGAACTTTGAAAATTTGTATCACACCCTTCATAGCGATCAGCTATGCTCGGATGTAATTCTCCGCGTAAAACTGATCCTATTGTTAAGCACAATGATCCGAATGACGCGGATAATATACTGAACAGTAAGAATGGTATGCATCTCTTACTGTTCTGTATACTATCCGCGTCATGCTGATCATTATGTATAAGCTTAATAAAGGGATTAGTTTTGCGCGGAGAATTACATCAAAGTTTAGCTGATCGCAATGAAGGGTTTGTGTATGTTTATTTAGAAAACCAGTATTAATCAAAAGTGATTATGAGTTGTTATTTGGTTTCCCTGTTGTATGGACGACCAGAGAGATTTCAGTTAGGATTAAAAATAAATAATAATAATAAATGAAATTATTTCTTTGAATTTTTGTGAGTTTAAATCAAAGGTTTTTTTGTCCAGATTTTGTTACATTAATTGAGATTTAGGAAACGGAGTAAATTAGATCAATTTATTGTTTGAATTATTCTGATTTGCCAAAAATGTCTTGGAAAAAGTCGAGGTTATTATTTGCAGAAGCTCTTTAGCTATTCCTGTGAGTTTGAATTAATACAGTCAATGATCCAAATCTATAACAATACACTGAATGATGGTTTATAATCTTAATTACTAAAACAATCATATTGTAAGGAAATTGGCATCAGAGATAGAATAAAAAGGATAACAGAAAACACCTACAATGGCCAAAAAACAGTCACATGTCACAATGTACCAAGGAACTGCACAAAAAAACAATAAATAAAAGACAAGAGACAAACGTAAACAACGATAGGAACTCGGAACAGCCAGACTTGGTACCGGCACCAGTAAAAAACCAGCGGTAGGGTTAAATCGGTTTATAGGTACCCAAACCTCAACTTTCTCTTTCCCGTTTCCCAATATTCTAATTAAAGTAGCCACAACGAAATTTGTCGCGACTTTTCTCCAAATATCGTATTAGTAAATGTTTAGGAATGGCATGGCATACACCAATAGACCATTTGCCAGTTCTGCAATCAACAGAATGAATTTAGCAAAACCCAAAAGGGAGGTCACTTTTTGAACAAACTCAAGGGGACAGAATGGTTCCCTGCTTGTGAAAACCAACCAAAAAATAAAGCATTTTTAATAAAAAATTATGAAAGTTTAACATTGAGCAGACGTTTAGTCAGCAACACAATATAAAACCCAATCCCAAACAGCGCTAACCATGCTTTCAATTGCTACTTGTTTCAAGTAATAAAGATGAACAACTGTATTAACTTGAAGTGTCTTCATGGTGATTAAGAAAGTATTAAAAATTCGAAAATATGCTAACTTACTGCAGAATCTCATGAATATTGTGTAGGGAATTACTTTGTCCAGACTGGCTAAGCACGAAGACCGTACTTTAAAACAAATGTGCATGTTTAATATTTGTTTGTCCGGTGTAGGAGTAACTTCCCTTTAAAGGTTTAACCAAAAAACACAAAATTTGACTAGAACTGACAAGAACTTTAGTAACTGGCAAATCATCTATTGAAAGCTAATTTTTTGCCGCTTCAGACCATGCATTATCATAATTTTACCACAAAGGGTTTAAAGTTTTCCATTACCCTTCTATGTTATTTTAACAGAAAATTGGAGTCGAAAACAGGGGGTGTGGTATAGGAAGGTTCGCCAACTTCATTAGTGATGTCATAAAATCTAATTTGCATATGCAAATAAGCAAGTCGTAGTAAGACCACTTTATAACAATGTAAAAGAATTTTTGATCTTTTGTCATTTTTTCATTTTCTATCCGATTTTGGATCTGTAAAATCCTAAGTAAACTTTAAGATTTTCAAATTTTTTCTGCCGATTTACTTTTTATCTCGAAGCCATGAAATGGCTGGAGAGATATTGATATGGCAAGAAAAAATCATGTGCCCTGCATGAGGCTTCAAGCCTATTTACAGCTCTAAAAAATGATCTTCGTGCTTCCGATAAAATATAGTGCGCAAGTTTCTTTCAAAATCGTATACATTTAGTATTTAAGTTATATTTCTTCATTTTCTTGAGTTGAATACAGTGTTGTTTTAATAAATTGAAAACAATATGCATGTTTATCAAATTACTCGTTTTTTTATATTGCGTCTCGGATCAACGAACTTGTCGCCCAGTAATTTGTGAGATGAAAATAACATTTGTTTACCTGTGACAGTGTACTGCATATATATTTATAGCAATGATATCGACATGCGAAATCACACTATCTGATTATTTTCACGTATTACAGAATAACTTAATACATGCAGACGTATGTAGCGCAGTTCTTTGGATGACTACGAAGTTTTGCCACATGTAGATTTTCAGGGCTTCGAGATTCAGCTCCATCGGAGCTTTGATTTAAATTTTTGTGCAGAAAAAAATGTATGTTACAATAACGCTAATTATTTAGATGTTGAAAATAAATTTATCAAAAAAATTAATACCCTGTAAAAGTGTAAACATTCAAGAATTTCGATCAAAAAGAATTATCAAGATACCCCAAATTAACAATTTCGTACGACTGAATTGAAAATGACATTTTTATGACCCCTATTAATTTTTACCTTTTCCAGTCTGTGACGTCACGGCGAACCTTCCTATAACCTGTGTTTATTGATATAATGCCCTGGGGTCTATCGATTAACCAAAACACGTGGGTCTGGAATTAATCTCGACTGGGAAGCAAAAAATTAAGTGATTACTTGATAAAGTGTCAACAAAAACTTTTTACCTGTAAACAAATTCATTCTAATAAAAGTAAATGGTAAACTGGATATTGGTGCTGCAAATTTTATTCTCACATTTACCTACTCATTTTAATGCAAATTAGTAAACAAAACAAAATTCTGTTTGTTCATTGGCCATCTGAATAAACAACAAACAGCCACCCTATATGCAAATGAGTAATCCATCAGCAATGGATTTTGTGTCTTTTCATTGGTTCTTTGGTTGGCATAAATCATTCATCAATCACTCCCACATCGAATTTCTTTAAATTTTGAGTGAAATTAACATAAAGGTCTATGGAAAATATTTTTATTTGAACTTTGATTATTTCGGTAGATATACCATGCGTAGCGGCAAAAAATTAGAAAATGATACATATCTGTTTTATTAGGGTCTTATTTAAAACAAAATACCTACAGCGATTTAAGCTTCGGCAAAATTCGTTTTGCGTAATAAAACCAAAGACAGGTAGAGTACGAACTAAATGACCACAATCTTCAAAAGCTCAGGGAGCGTAGTCTGCTGGCAAAACACTGTCGCACTACGGAAGAAAAATCAAATACTCCAAAAGGGTTTGGTTAAGAATCCTAATGTATTTTAGAAGACATTCACAGTATCAGCTCAAAGGCCAATATGCATGTAAAACTCTCAGGTCACTGGACCCTAAAGCCAATTTAACGGACACATGTATAATATCCTGTCGATATCCCAAATAACGTAAAGAATGTAAGTTACATCACAGTTTTCTGAAATTTTTAAACAGTTTCTGGCAGTTTCAATTAAGTCGTCGACAGTACAACAATCTCGTGCAAACCGCATCAGTTGAGAAATATAAACACCGTAGGATGGAGCTAGAGGAGCGTCGCCGTAGAGAAAAGGGAAATTAGTTATACTGAAATCAAAATTATCCCGTCTATGGTAAATTTTAGTTTTTATTTTATCAGAGTGAATGATGATAGTTAGATCCAGGAAATGGCAATAATTGGAATCATCGCCAATATATCTGCGTTATCATTTAAAATTGAAATAAGTTGATTATTGTTTTGTCCGGTTCCGTTTTTTAGTTTTTTAATGAGGTCACTTTTCGTAACATAACAGAAAAGAATCTGAAATGATTTTTTTCCCATTGAAATTCCAATGACCTGTTGTTAAACAATATTGCCAAAACGAATAAACTAAAGATAGAGTCATCACACATTCAGGAACAATCATTGTTGTAAGTAATATTTAAAAAATATTTCTTGCATTTTGTTACAACAAGTGAACTTTAAATGACCATTTAATCAGTTGTATAAATTAAGATTTAATGAAATTATGTAGAAATATTTATGGTATAACTGGTTATTATCACGAGGGTGTAATTTTCGCTTTATTCGCGGTTTTGCTGATGTTAAAATTCTGTTTGTTCATTGGCCATCTGAATAAACAACAAACAACCACCCTATATGCAAATGAGTAATCCATCAGCAATGGATTTTGTGTCTTTTCATTGGTTCTTTGGTTGGCATAAATCATTCATCAATCACTCCCACGTCGAATTTCTTTAAATTTTGAGTGAAATTAACATACAGGTCTATGGGAAATATTTTTATTTGAACTTTGATTATTTCGGTAGATATACCATGCGTAGCGGCAAAAAATTAGAAAATGATACATATCTGTTTTATTAGGGTCTTATTTAAAACAAAATACCTACAGCGATTTAAGCTTCGGCAAAATTCGTTTTGCGTAATAAAACCAAAGACAGGTAGAGTACGAACTAAATGACCACAATCTTCAAAAGCTCAGGGAGCGTAGTCTGCTGGCAAAACACTGTCGCACTACGGAAGAAAAATCAAATACTCCAAAAGGGTTTGGTTAAAGGGAAAGTTCACTCAAAAAATTAAATTTTATATGTTATTCAAACATGTATTTTAATACGTTGTTGCCGTGACCCGTTTTCAGATCTTAAGTGGTTATTCAATAATTTGTGTTTTTGTATCAAAATTTTAACAAGCAGGGGCTGCCATATTGACTTCTTCCGGTACCTTATACAAGGCTTCCGGTACCTTATATGATATAATTTGATTGGTCAATACTCGATATCCATATACCATATAGGAAAAATAAACTACAATGTACGCTAACAATTTACGTCGATCAAAACATGAACATGAAGTCAGGGAAAAAACTATTAATTGTCCGAATTTCGAGTTTCTATTAGTAATAAATAGAAAATGTTAAAGAAACTAACCCTTTTTCAAAAGAATGTAAATTTCGTGCATACCTTTATTTTACTCCTTTCAAAAACGAATGTCCACACGTGCGGATATTTTTCACGGTTAAGAAATTGTGCATTTACACTTCGTTGTTGACAAAACTTATTCCTCTGTAACATGTTACCTTGTTAATTGTAATTGTTTATTGTCATTAATTTAAACCCCAGGTGGTCCGTGTGACACAGGTGAATTATTTGTTCAGGTGAATTTTTTGTTCAGGTGGTCACCTGTGACACGCACGCCACAGAACTTATTACGTGTTTATTATGTATGAATATATACTTGTAAACAAGTCAATTAATCATTTATTCCATAGTCGGAATAATGCTTGTGATGAAGTTGCGATTTTCA
>MJUU01032490.1:16882-60248 GCA_002080025.1 Modiolus philippinarum | reverse complement strand
GAGATGAAATCTTGAATTTGATTTTGAAATTGTACCCGGATAAAAACTTCAAATGGGGAATTCTTTATATTTTATTTTCATACCTATTTGATCACCCCAAACTGATAAATGTAATTTGTGTAAGCCGACAGCTCTGTCCCGGGGAGAGTGACACGTGCGTATATTGAGACGACAGTGAAATATACACAAACAGAATGTTTTACGACTGTTACAATATACAATCACCTTATGCAGGTAGTCACACAAATTAAAAAATATATATACATATTCACATCTCTCGGAAATTACGGTAACAGAGATGGTTTAGAAATACAATATTATAAATATTATTCTACTTGCACGATTTATTTATTCTTTTTTGTTCGGGAAAGAATTCCTTTGAATCCTAGATTAATTTCATAAAAATGATGAAAACAAAGAAAAAAAACTAAAAGCAGATATCAAGAGATTATCTTCAGTATTTTTATGTCCTTATTAATATGAGAACGAAAATAATAAAACGATCGCCTATTCAGATGCTAAAAAATAAGCAAAATATTTCGTTGATTTTAAATTATCATACAGGTAGGTACTTTTTGAAAAATCAGAAAACCTGACCAGTACAACGAAACTGTAATTCGAAAGTGTATTTATAAATTCCGCATGGTAACACAATGTTATTTTTATGATAATTGTACGTGTCACTTTTCAGCAGTATATATGTACAGCGGTAATTAGATGTTGTGATATCGATTGTGTCCCCACCTATGTATACATGGCGGACCCCCAGTAGTAATTTCTTGACATTTCTAAGTTCGTTTTTTGACTTTACAGATAAAGATATAATTTTTTTGTCGATGTATCATCGATGTTTGACTTGTAAATAACAGAATATCAAATTTTGATTTTTGACTGAACTTCCCCTTTAAGAATCCTAATGTATTTTAGAAGACATTCACAGTATCAGCTCAAAGGCCAATATACATGTAAAACTCTCAGGTTACTGGACCCTAAAGCCAATTTAACGGACACATGTATAATATCCTGTCGATATCCCAAATAACGTAAAGAATGTAAGTTACATCACAGTTTTCTGAAATTTTTAAACAGTTTCTGGCAGTTTCATTTAAGTCGTCGATAGTACAACAATCTCATGCAAACCGCATCAGTTGAGAAATATAAACACCGTAGGATGGAGCTAGAGGAGCGTCGCCGTAGAGAAAAGGGAAATTAGTTATACTGAAATCAAAATTATCCCTTCTATGGTAAATTTTAGTTTTTATTTTATCAGAGTGAATGATGATAGTTAGATCCAGGAAATGGCAATAATTGGAATCATCGCCAATATATCTGCGTTATCTTTTAAAATTGAAATAAGTTGATTATTGTTTTGTACGGTTCCGTTTTTTTAGTTTTTTAATGAGGTCACTTTTCGTAACATAACAGAAAAGAATCTGAAATGATTTTTTCCCATTGAAATTCCAATGACCTGTTGTTAAACAATATTGCCAAAACGAATAAACTAAAGATAGAGTCATCACACATTCAGGAACAATCATTGTTGTAAGTAATATTTAAAAAATATTTCTTGCATTTTGTTACAACAAGTGAACTGCAGACCAGAAAATTTAAATGACCATTTAATCAGTTGTATAAATTAAGATTTAATGAAATTATGTAGAAATATTTATGGTATAACTGGTTATTATCACGAGGGTGTAATTTTCGCTTTATTCGCGGTTTTTCTGATGTTAAAATTCTCTTTGTTCATTGGCCATCTGAATAAACAACAAACAACCACCCTATATGCAAATGAGTAATCCATCAGCAATGGATTTTGTGTCTTTTCATTGGTTCTTTGGTTGGCATAAATCATTCATCAATCACTCCCACGTCGAATTTCTTTAAATTTTGAGTGAAATTAACATAAAGGTCTATGGAAAATATTTTTATTTGAACTTTGATTATTTCGGTAGATATACCATGCGTAGCGGCAAAAAATTAGAAAATGATACATATCTGTTTTATTAGGGTCTTATTTAAAACAAAATACCTACAGCGATTTAAGCTTCGGCAAAATTCGTTTTGCGTAATAAAACCAAAGACAGGTAGAGTACGAACTAAATGACCACAATCTTCAAAAGCTCAGGGAGCGTAGTCTGCTGGCAAAACACTGTCGCACTATGGAAGAAAAATCAAATACTCCAAAAGGGTTTGGTTAAGAATCCTAATGTATTTTAGAAGACATTCACAGTATCAGCTCAAAGGCCAATATGCATGTAAAACTCTCAGGTCACTGGACCCTAAAGCCAATTTAACGGACACATGTATAATATCCTGTCGATATCCCAAATAACGTAAAGAATGTAAGTTACATCACAGTTTCCTGAAATTTTTAAACAGTTTCTGGCAGTTTCATTTAAGTCGTCGATAGTACAACAATCTCGTGCAAACCGCATCAGTTGAGAAATATAAACACCGTAGGATGGAGCTAGAGGAGCGTCGCCGTAGAGAAAAGGGAAATTAGTTATACTGAAATCAAAATTATCCCGTCTATGGTAAATTTTAGTTTTTATTTTATCAGAGTGAATGATGATAGTTAGATCCAGGAAATGGCAATAATTGGAATCATCGCCAATATATCTGCGTTATCATTTAAAATTGAAATAAGTTGATTATTGTTTTGTACGGTTCCGTTTTTTAGTTTTTTAATGAGGTCACTTTTCGTAACATAACAGAAAAGAATCTGAAATGATTTTTTCCCATTGAAATTCCAATGACCTGTTGTTAAACAATATTGCCAAAACGAATAAACTAAAGATAGAGTCATCACACATTCAGGAACAATCATTGTTGTAAGTAATATTTAAAAAATATTTCTTGCATTTTGTTACAACAAGTGAACTGCAGACCAGAAAATTTAAATGACCATTTAATCAGTTGTATTTAGATCATATTTGGTAATTTGTTCTCTATCAGTTTTTAAACATCTTTGACATTATGGTCTTCCACATGTTTAGATTTTATCTGCACTGAAGAGACATAAGTTGTCGAAATGCGCATATGCAGAATCAAAATTCACAGTAACTTCGGTATTTAGTTATTTGTATAAATTAAGATTTAATGAAATTATGTAGAAATATTTATGGTATAAATGGTTATTATCACGAGGGTGTAATTTTCGCTTTATTCGCGGTTTTTCTGATGTTAAAATAAATAAATAATGGATGTACACTTTATCTGCAATGATAAGACATAAGTTGTCAAAATTACCATATGTAGAGAATAAATTTACTTAACTTCGATGGTCTATCTTTATTACCACTGGGTCGAAACCACTGCTGGTGGGCAATTATTCCTTAGGGTTTTTCACGAACCAAGTAGTTCAGTTCATCGGTGCTGGACCGAAAACCAATTTAATTTTTGGATTATCTTAAGATGTAAATTAGAACAATATTTACTAAAGGTTCTGTATTGTTGATACATGGGAAAATTGTAATGATGAAGGTGTCCTTGATTCTCAAATAACAAAAAGGATAGATACCAAAGGCCTCAGAAAAGATACGTTTTGTAACATCTTTTATTCAGAGAATAACCCTCACAGCACTGTCAGTCCTCGGATCACGTCTTTACTCCAATGTATCGCAATTAGTCTATTCCGTCTTCTTTTTCAACCGATGATACAAATTCTACGCCCTTGTTTGGTTTAAAAGTATTGACATTGTTCTTCATTAATCACCACTCAATGCATTATTCGAAAAAAGAATACGTCTGCACTACTGAAGCTTTTCCATATTGACAATTGTTGTACATGTCTCGTGTCAGTTGAAAGGTTGCAAAAAGGTCCTTTTTGGCCCACCTTGGATTTTGATTAAATATGTTCCATTGTAACCTACAATAGAATAAAATATCAAATCGCTCATGTGAAAGTCACGTGATCAAGTGATTTTACTATGACTGTTAGAATAAGAATAAATTATGAATGAAAAGAATAAAGATAGACACGGTGCCAAAGCAACAATGAGCATCGTTTTGATACGATGATAATGTACATATCGTGCTATTTTATCCATGATATCATTCGTTTTGTAATCAATTTCTTTTTGAAGGGGAATAATACAGTAAAAACAGATTATAACTCTTTATGTAAAAAAGCTACGCTAAAAAATCATATCGCTGTCAGTCCTCGGATCACGTTTTTCACTCCAATGTATTGCAATAAGTCTCTTCCGTCTTCATTTCCAACCGATGTTACTTACTACGGTCTTGTTGGATTTAAAAGTATTTTCCAGGTTATTGGAGTACTTTACCATCCTTTTTATGATATTACCTTGATATGGCTTGTCTGATATATTCTCATATACTAGTACATATTGGAGTACTTTACCATCCTTTTTATGATATTACCTTGATATGGCTTGTCTGATATATTCTCATATACTAGTACATATTTTCATGAAAATTATATATTAATATAAATTTGTAACAAAATATTAGGTCACTGGGCCTAAATAAAATGTGTCTCTTTGACACATTCCCCGTTTCCCTTCTTTTTCCTGTTAGACTCTTGGCCAAGGATAGAAACACTGTGATATTGATTATTGCAAAGTGAATATTATGAGCTTTATTTGTGATAGATAAGAATATGTGTACTAAATATTTAGAGGTTTCATTTTAAATTATACCATTCATGCAAACACAGCCATCATCACATTTCAACTCTGTGATACACTGAAACACTGTGATATTGATTATTGCAAAGTGAATATTATGAGCTTTATTTGTGATAGATAAGAATATGTGTACTAAATATTTAGAGGTTTCTTTATAAATTATACCATTTATGCAAACACAGCCATCATCACATTTCAACTCTTAGTTTTGAGCAACCCCTAAACCCCCCCCCCCCGTGTACTATGTCTCTTGTACATATACCGGCTGCAAGATCTTTAGAAAGGCATTTAACTGATTAGAACTCTTAGTTTCTTCGGTTTTCAAAGTAGAAGCCACTCATTTCAGTTTTATTCCAAGAAAATAATTAACTTTGAACACTTATGGAATCCCTTGTCTAACATAAATACATACTTATCGCAGAACAAGTTTTTGCATTTTGCTTTAGTCAATTCAAACATATAATCGGGTATGGAATATCATTATATTTTCATTGTGAAAGCTTTCCCAACCTACTATGGAGCTAATTAAGAACAACTAAGCAGTAAACAAAGGCCTTTAAAACTAAAGATACATGTACAAAATGTATCTGACGTGTTATATTTTAACTCTCGCAGGTGATAATAAGATTCCTTTACTAAACATTATCTCTATCCAAGTGTAAGCGGTATAGAATAGTTATAGACGCTCCTGTAACATATCGAGAAGGGAATCCTTTTCTTATTAGACCAATTCTGCTAAAGGGTAGTAACAAAATCGAAGATCTAACATAGAGGTAACATAGGATATAAGCAAGGTTAAAACAAACAAAGAAATTGGAAAATAGGTGATCAAATTTCTTCGGAATATTTTTGACATATGAACAGATGATTCTTGAAAGCAATTAATTATAAACCAGGGCTAATTTATATTGTTTTGAATACATGAAAACAAATTTTACATCGGGAAAAACCTAGAAGAAAATTTGACAAAATATATCACTCTTTTTGATAAACCAAATCATGGTCAGCTTATTTGACAAATCGCCAGGTTAGAAAAAAAGCTCTAACAAGGGCTAAAATACTAGCAAAACCACATTTACTGAGAATTTTGATGTGTATAAATATGTTCTTTGTATATATGAATCAATTAAACTATGATATACGAGGCAGATTGCATAAAAGAATCATAAAAACAATGAATTTTCACTTAAAAATTCATTTTTTTCTATCTTTATTATATGCCTTGCACACGGACCCAGCTTAGCATTTCTCATTAAATAAGTGATCTCATATAAAATCATTAGCTTGGTTCCGAATGCAAGGCAGGTTTAAAACTCAGTTCGAATATACCCTATCTCGATTATTTTTTCATAGGCTCGATGATATAATTGCCACGAAGAGGGGCATTATAAATGAACTTATTTCAATAGAATGAAGCAATGTTTTAAAAAAATTCACATATGGTCAAAAACTGCAAATGTTGTAATGTTCTAATGTTGAAATGTATCAAAGAATTAATGCTTCTACAATTTTTTTATGGGCCGATTTAGCAACCTAATGCAACCCATCCTTTTCTGTTTATCATATCACCTTTAAATTCGGTATGTTAGTCTACCCCACACTTGCTGTGTCTTGAGTTTTCACCTTCTTTCCTTTCCATACACCTATTGCCTCCCCATTAATCGTAGTATATGAAATGAAAATAAACAGTTATCTAATGTACAAATATATACAATTATACTATATACAAACTACAGGTTTTACTATTTTTC
The DNA here is from genome assembly GCA_002080025.1 of Modiolus philippinarum. Classification (NCBI taxonomy): domain Eukaryota; kingdom Metazoa; phylum Mollusca; class Bivalvia; order Mytilida; family Modiolidae; genus Modiolus; species Modiolus philippinarum. The sequence continues at coordinate 53,845 of MJUU01032490.1, read as the reverse complement.
TTGTGTTCTTTGTTGTTTTGGTAAGCCAATAATAACGATGAGTTTTTATTGACATTGAAATAAAAACGACCCTACTATTTTCTACATAGGGTCCAATGTAAGGCTTTGTTCTGTGTTGGTGGCCATGTTTTTGTTCGCTTCAAATGAAATGAGCAATATTTGTAAAGGACCTTCCATGCATCATTCCTGTAAAAGTGTGTTGAATTTGCTTCAGTGGTATTAGAGGAAATTATCAGAATATAATTTTCACAAAGGGTCCAACGTTTAACTATGTTCTGTGCTGACAGCCATATTTTTATCGGATGCGGCCGAAATGAGCAACCATTGTTAAGGGATTTGCATACATATTTTCAATACCGTTTCATTTGATTTGCCCTAATAGTTTTCCCAAAGGGGCAAACGAACAACTATGTTCTTCGTTGGTGGCAATTTTGATTGGATCTGAACAAAATGAGCATTTTTTCCAAAGGACCTTCCATACAACATTCATGTCAAGTTTGCCATATTATACTCCAGATTAAAAAGTATGGGATGTATATAGTGATAGGGTTGTCCGTCCGTCTTTCCGTCCATTCATGTGCTCTTCAATTCAATCCATCCGCTAGTTACACCTGACGGTACCCATTTCTTATTTGCTACTTCTCCTGAAATAATGAATGAATTTTTATGAAACTTAAGCAGTTTCTTTGTGGCACAATGTACCTTCTATTTCGAAATTTTATTTGATTGCTTTTTGGGGTTTCCCGTAGCAAGACATGGACTTACCAATTGAATTACAAGTCCGGACCCATCTCTTATCCACTGCTCCACCTGAACCACTGGATAGTTTACATGAAACTTGAACACAGTCTTTTTGACATAATGAGGATGTGTATCTCCTATTTCAGAATTTGATCTGATTAATTTTTGGGGTTTGCTTTAGATTTTGATCTGAACTACGATTTAAGCTTTCCTTTGCTAATCATGAATTTCGAGGATCAAATGAGGAAGCAGTGTTTTATATAAGTTAACTTTGCTCACAGTTTTTCTAGTTTTGATCTTAATTTACCATAATTTTTGGTAAATTTTTTTATGCACTGAATGGTAATAGCAATTTTGCAAAGTTTAAGTTCAGTGTCACAGGGAAATTTGGACGCTTTATATTTTCATATACCAATTTTTAGGAGTGGTTTAAAAATAGCTCTTTACTACACAGTAAAATTAAGAAGCATGTTAGAATCGAAATGTTTCTATTCAGACAGGAGAAATATCTAAAACTACGGCCTATCTGAATGAGAATGTTTTCTTCCATGAGATTTGCCTAGCATTGAAAAAATATAAAATATTTTAAGCGTCTCGCTAAGTTTTATTGAAAAATGTGCATATTTAACGAGGAAAAAAATTTCTCGTTTATTTCAGTATAAACCTTTTCTAAGTTTCTAGATGCACTGCTAATGGTAGGTTTACACTGCCGATCAAAGCAACTCGACCGAACCCGATCTATGAATATTCATTGATATTCATCGATCGGGACACTGATCTTGAATGCTCGTGTTCGGTCTACTAACCAAATCGGGGCGATCTTACTAACTCTGCTGAACTCGAGCTGTGTTCCCGAATATTTCTGACATGTCAAAAATATCGTGAAGAGGTCGTGTGCATTATATTTCGAGAACAGGTCGGGAATCAATCGGGGTCTGGTCGAGGTAGTTGTGAAGAGGTCAAAAAGGGATCGGTTTTGATCGAGTTTCAAAATTTTAGCCGATCATGGAGATTTCTACTTGACTTTAACTCACTCGCTTCTCGATTTATGCCGTGTCGCTTCCAGACCAACTCGATCAGTACTCGATCATTACTCGACTAACACGATTCTTTCTTTTTTCCTATACAAGATTTTCCCTACCTCAACCCGATTTTTTCCGGACCTGTATCCGACTTTTACTCGACCACTCAAGACCTTTACTCGATTTAACACGACAGCATGTAATCTTTTCACAATATATCAAAATGAGGCTTTCAACAGACTATTGTGATCAAGTTTGGTTGTTGATCACCTTTGATATGATGATAATCTGCCGGATACTATCTCAAGTGGGGACCAGTCAAGGACTATTACCTTCAATTTTGGCCAATTGGCAAAGTAGCTTCAGAGTAGAAGATCTCTGACTGGCTTAGTAAGGTCGAATATTAAATTATGTTTCCCGTTAGATTGTATACAGACAAGATAGATACTATTTTGAAATTGGAACATCCAAGGACTATTTTGACCAATTTTTGGCTGCAATTGGTACAGTGAAAATCGGTATTTAGTCATTTGTTACCACTGGGTCGATGCCACTGCTGGTGGACTGTTAGTCCCCGAGGGTATTCACCAGCCCAGTAGTCAGTACTTAGGTGCTGACCCGAAAGCCGATTGTATTTGGAACCTTACAATATATAATTTTTTGTAAATTTTATTGAAAACTAAGGAGTATCTCCCTCATGCAAAGCTCTGTCCTTAGCTGATTTTGGCTTTACATTTAGATCATATTGGATTTTTGTTCTCTATCAGTTTTTAAACATCTTTGAGTTTATGGTCTTCCAAACGTTTAGATTTTATTTGCACTGAAGAGACATAAGTTGTCGAAATGCGCATATGCAGAATTTAAATTTACAGTAACTTCGGGTACAATATCTATTTTTGTCCCCCTTTGGCGGTGTTCTTGTATTAGCTGATGATATGTCAGACACTTTTCTGAAAAGGGACATCATTTGACAAAAGTCTGGTCTGATTTGCGGGGTTACAGAGGTAACGTTTGAATGAGTTTTCCAATAAGATCCAATTTAAAACTACATTCCCACTTGGCGGTTATATATGATTAGAAGCGGACATGACGGTTTTTCACATTAAACCAATCGAGGTAGAATATATTTGAATGCAAAGTTCATGGATAACGGACACAAAACAATGGCAAAAGCTCAACCTGGCTATATCAGGATTGTAGAAAAGAATATCAGATTGTGCATGCTACTAGTAGAATTAAAGAATGACGTGCAGGGGGCTTAAATTCAATCGACTAGCTATTGAAATTGAATCCAAGATGTACCAAACACATTCCAAAAACATATTCACTAAACACATGAATTCAAGAATTAAATGTTGTTTCTTCTGAGCAGGTTGGTACTCTTACCACAAGATTTGATTCAAGCTAAATGACATAAGAAAATGCGATTTTGGACATTTGTAACATGTACTAGAAGATAAAAAAATCTTTTATATTTGCAACGGGCAAATGATGTACTGCTCGCCATTTTCACTTTCTAAAACATGATTTTTCTACAGAAAGCAGGTCTAAAGCTATACACGGAAACTACTTTAAATCTAGTTACTACCCATATCATGTGATGATATGTCTTCTGCTTTATTTATCAGATTAGTCCTACATGTAATGACAGGAAAACTGCACAGTCGCATTCTGACGCACGGTGAGGAGGATGGCCTGCTAGTATGTGAAAGCGAACATTCATTCCTCTATAATAATGACTTTGAAGCATTTGCTATTGTCTAACCCAAAACGCGCCTTCTGTGGCAGATCCGCTTTCTCTGCTACTCTATATTTATCACAGTTATCATTTTTTACTTGAAGCATCAGCCACATTGGCCACAAAGTTTGCTTCTCTACCACCATGTAAAACTGATCCCCGAATTTTCGTGTTTTCCCCATATACATACGTACTAACAGGACAAAACTCGAGCACACTCGACCATTTCACGATCTTCTCCCGACCAGGTCTAGTTTATCAAACACAAATCGGGCTGTGATCTGGCTCAATCTGACAAAGTCTGGTTGGTCGAATGAGAGTCGAGTGTAAATCGCACATGAATCGTAAAGAGATCGAGAATGGTCGAGTGTCAGTCGTGTTAAATCGAGTAAAGGTCGAGTGGACATCGTGAGCTATCTCGATCAATGAATTTTATGACGTTGATCGGGATAAAACAGCATGGTCCAGTTGATCGAGTTGGTCTGATCGGCGGTGTAAACCTAGCATTAGGTATGATAATTTTCAACGAGATTCTGTTGAGATGGGATATTGTAAGAATCTGTGTGATTTTATTAGTATTTTCATATTTTTCCATATATGTTTTGGGTTTGAAGAAATTTCTAGAATATTATCTAAGCTGTCTGTACCTCAGCACGTCGCGATCTCGTCTTGTTTTTAAACCATTTTTTCTTCTATCGTTATTGAACCACATTTTGCCATGGTTTCTTATAGTATCCAATTTTAAGGAAAGTAGTTCGCGCGAAGCTTATGGTGAGCAGCTGGAATGCATGTTCTTTGGCGTCAAATATCATATTCTAATTATGAAATTTCTCACATCTCGTTAAATAAATTTTCAATTGTTTAAACGCTCGCCAAGCTTCATTTTCAAGCAATTGCAAAATTCATTTAACTCGATGTAATCCGATGTGAGAAATTTCATAATCAACTTAGCTCTCTTTGCAGAAACTATATTTAGCACATTACGCCATAGGTACAAAACAACTCTAGGAAAATTTATGTTGAACGAATGTTATATCCAATAAACTTTAGGATAGAACAATGTTAGACTTTGAGGTATAAAACTTGTGTAAAAAAATTGGTAAAAATGAAATAAAATGCTTTTACATCTTTCTGTAAGTGTTATTTGTACCACTACATTCGTAGTGCTACTTCTCCTGAAACAATGAATGAATTTTCAGGAAACTTCAGCAGTTTCTTTGTTGCACAATGTACCTTCTATTGCGAAATTTTATTTGATTGATTTTGGGGGTTTCCTGTAGCAAGACATGGACTTACCCATTACATTACAAGTCGGGCCTCATCTCTTATCCACTACTCCTCCTGAACCACTGGATAGTTTTCATGAAACTTGAACACAGTCTTTTTGACATAATGAGGATGTGTATCTCCTATTTCAGGATTTGATCTGATTGATTTTTGGGGTTTCTCTTAAGGTTTTGATCTGAACTACGATTTAAGCTTCCTTTTGCTAATCATGAATTTCGGGGATCAAATGAGGAATCAGTGTTTTATATAAGTTAGCTTTGCTCACAGGTTTTCTAGTTTAGATCTTAATTTTAATTTTTGGTAATTTTTTATGCACTGAATGGTAATAGCAATTTTGCAAAGTTTAAGTTCAGTGTCACAAGGAAATTTGGACGCTTTATATTGTCATATACCCACATTTTTTAGGAGTGGTTTAAAAATAACTCTGTACTACCCAGTAAAATTTATCAAGCATACTAAAATCGAAATGTTACTATTCAGACTGAAGAAATATTTAAAACTACGGCCTATCTGAATGACAATGTTTTCTTCCATGAGATGGCCTAGCATTGAAAAAATATTTAATAGCTGAAGCGACTCGCGGAAGTTTTATTAAAAAATTGCATATTTAGCGAGAAAAAATTTTTGTTCGTTTATTTCAATATAATATTTTTCTAAGTTTCTAAATACACTGCTAAGGTATGATAGTTTTCGACGATATTCTGTTATGATGGGACATTGTAAGAATCTGTGTGATTTTATTAGTATTTTCATATTTTTCCATATATGTTTTGGGTTTGAAGAAATTTCTAGAATATTATCTAAGCTGTCTGTACCTCAGCACGTCGCGGTCTCGTCTTGTTTTTAAACCATTTTTTCTTCTATCGTTATTGAACCACATTTTGCCATGGTTTCTTATAGTATCCAATTTTAAGGAAAGTAGTTCGCTCGAAGCTTATGGTGAGCAGCTGGAATGCATGTTCTTTGGCGTCAAATATCATATTCTAATTATGAAATTTCTCACGTCTCGTTAAATAAATTTTCAATTGTTTAAACGCTCGCCAAGCTCCATTTTCAAGCAATTGCAAAATTCATTTAACTCGATGTAATCCGATGTGAGAAATTTCATAATCAACTTAGCTCTCTTTGCAGAAACTATATTTAGCACATTACACCATAGGTACAAAACAACTCTAGGAAAATTTATGTTGAACGAATGTTATATCCAATAAACTTTAGGATAGAACAATGTTAGACTTTGAGGAATAAAAGTTGTGTAAAAAAATTGCTAAGAATGAAATAAAATGCTTTTACATCTTTCTGTAAGTGTTATTTGTACCACTACATTCGTAGTGCTACTTCTCCTGAAACAATGAATGAATTTTCAGGAAACTTCAGCAGTTTCTTTGTGGCACAATGTACCTTCTATTTCGAAATTTTATTTGACTGATTTTGGGGGTTTCCCGTAGCAAGACATGGACTGGACCCATCTTTTATCCACCACTCCTCCTGAACCACTGTATAGTTTCATGAAGCTTGAACACAGTCTTTTTGACAAAATAAGGATGTGTATCTCCTATTTCAGGATTTGATCTGATTAATTTTTTTGGGTTTCGCTTTAGATTTTGATCTGAACTACGATTTAAGCTTTCTTTTGCTAATCATGAATTTCGGGGATCAAATGATGAAGCAGTGTTTTATATAAGTTAGCTTTGCTAACAGTTCTTCTAGTTTTGATCTTAATTTTTGGTAAAATTTTTTATGCACTGAATGGTAATAGCAATTTTGCAAAGTTTAAGTTCAGTGTCACAGGGAAATTTGGACGCTTTATATTTTCATATACCCACATTTTTTAGGAGTGGTTTAAAAATAACTCTTTACTACCCAGTAAAGTTTATCAAGCATGCTAAAATTGAAATGTTATTATTCAGACTGAAGAAATATTTAAAACTACGGCCTATCTGAATGAGAATTTTTTCTTCCATGAGATTTGCCTACCATTAAAAAAATATAAAATAGCTGAAGTGTCTCGCGGAAGTTTTATTAAAAAATGTGCATATTTAACGAGAATAAAATTTTTTTTTTCTCGTTTATTTCAATATAATACTTTTCTAAGTTTCTATATACACTGCTCAGGTATGATAACTTTCAACGATATTCTGTTGTGATGGGATATTGTAAGAATCTGTGTGATTTTATTAGTATTTTCATATTTTCCATATATGTTTTGGTTTTGAAGTAATTTCTAGAATAATATTATCTAGGCTGTCTGTACCTCAGCATGTCGCGATCTCGTCTTGTTTTTAAACCATATTTTATTATATCGTTATTGAACCACATTTTGCCATGGTGTCTTATAGTATCCAATTTTAAGGAAAATAGTTCGCGCGAAGCTTTCCGGAATGCATGTTCTTTAATCTTTTTTTTTTTTGGCGTCAAATATCATATTTTAATTATGAAATTTCTCACATCTCGTTAGATAAATTTTCAATTGTTTAAACGCTCGGCAAGCCTCATTTACAAGCAATTGCAATTTTTTTTAACTCGATGTAACTCGATGTGAAAAATTTCATAATCAACTTACATAGATATGTAGCTCTCGTTGTAGAATTTATATTTATTACATTACGCCATAGGTACAAAACAACTCTAGGAAAATTTATGTTGAACGAATGTTAGACTTTGAGGTAAAGCTTGTGTAAAAAAATGGTAAGACTGAAATAAAATGGATTTACATCTTTCTGTCAGTGTTATTTGTACCACTACATTCGTAGTGCTACTTCTCCTGAAACAATGAATGAATTTTCAGGAAATTTCAGCAGTTTCTCTGTGGCAGAATGTATTTCTATTGCGAAATTTTATTTGATTGATTTTGGGGGTTTCCTGTAGCAAGACATGGACTTACCCATTACATTACAAGTCGGGCCTCATCTCTTATCCACTACTCCTCCTGAACCACTGGATAGTTTTCATGAAACTTGAACACAGTCTTTTTGACATAATGAGGATGTGTATCTCCTATTTCAGGATTTGATCTGATTGATTTTTGGGGTTTCGCTTAAGGTTTTGATCTGAACTACGATTTAAGATTCCTTTTGCTAATCATGAATTTCGGGGATCAAATGAGGAATCAGTGTTTTATATAAGTTAGCTTTGCTCACAGTTTTTCTAGTTTTGATCTTAATTTTAATTTTTGGTAATTTTTTTATGCACTGAATGGTAATAGCAATTTTGCAAAGTTTAAGTTCAGTGTCACAAGGAAATTTGGACGCTTTATATTGTCATATACCCACATTTTTTAGGAGTGGTTTAAAAATAACTCTTTACTACCCAGTAAAATTTATCAAGCATACTAAAATCGAAATGTTACTATTCAGACTGAAGAAATATTTAAAACTACGGCCTATCTGAATGAGAATGTTTTCTTCCATGAGATGGCCTAGCATTAAAAAAATATTTAATAGCTGAAGCGACTCGCGGAAGTTTTATTTGAAAAATTGCATATTTAGCGAGAAAAAATTTTTGTTCGTTTATTTCAATATAATACTTTTCTAAGTTTCTAAATACACTGCTAAGGTATGATAGTTTTCAACGATATTCTGTTGTGATGGGACATTGTAAGAATCTGTGTGATTTTATTAGTATTTTGATATTTTCCCATATATGTTTTGGGTTTGAAGAAATTTCTAGAATATCATCTAAGCTGTCTGTACCTCAGCACGTCGCGATCTCGTCTTCTTTTTAACCTATTTTTTCTTATATCGTTATTGAACCACATTTTGCCATGGTTTCTTATAGTATCCAATTTTAAGGAAAGTAGTTCGCGCGAAGCTTATTTTGAGAAGCTTCCGGAATGCATGTTCTTTAATCTTTTTGGCGTCAAATATCATATTTTAATTATGAAATTTCTCACATCTCGTTAGATAAATTTTCAATTGTTTAAACGCTCGGCAAGCCTCATTTACAAGCAATTGCAATTTTTTTTAACTCGATGTAACTCGATGTGAAAAATTTCATAATCAACTTACATATATATGTAGCTCTCGTTGTAGAATTTATATTTATTACGTTACGCCATAGGTACAAAACAACTCTAGGAAAATTTATGTTGAACGAATGTTAGACTTTGAGGTAAAACTTGTGTAAAAAAAATGGTAAGAATGAAATGAAATGGATTTACATCTTTCTGTCAGTGTTATTTGTACCACTACATTCGTAGTGCTACTACTCCTAAAACAATGAATGAATTTTCAGGAAACTTCAGCAGTTTCTCTGTGGCACAATGTACCTTCTTTTGCGAAATTTTGTTTGATTGATTTTGGGGGTTTCCTGTAGCAAGACATGGACTTACCCATTACATTACAAGTCGGGCCTCATCTCTTATCCACTACTCCTCCTGAACCACTGGATAGTTTTCATGAAACTTGAACACAGTCTTTTTGACATAATGAGGATGTGTATCTCCTATTTCAGGATTTGATCTGATTGATTTTTGGGGTTTCGCTTAAGGTTTTGATCTAAACTACGATTTAAGCTTCCTTTTGCTAATCATGAATTTCGGGGATCAAATGAGGAATCAGTGTTTTATATAAGTTAGCTTTGCTCACAGGTTTTCTAGTTTTGATCTTAATTTTAATTTTTGGTAATTTTTTTATGCACTGAATGGTAATAGCAATTTTGCAAAGTTTAAGTTCAGTGTCACAAGGAAATTTGGACGCTTTATATTGTCATATACCCACATTTTTTAGGAGTTGTTTCAAAATAACTCTTTACTACCCAGTGAAATTTATCAAGCATACTAAAATCGAAATGTTACTATTCAGACTGAAGAAATATTTAAAACTACGGCCTATCTGAATGAGAATGTTTTCTTCCATGAGATGGCCTAGCATTGAAAAAATATTTATTAGCTGAAGCGACTCGCGGAAGTTTTATTTAAAAAATTGCATATTTAGCGAGAAAAAATTTTTGTTCGTTTATTTCAATATAATACTTTTCTAAGTTTCTAAATACACTGCTAAGGTATGATAGTTTTCGACGATATTCTGTTGTGATTGGACATAGTAAGAATCTGTGTGATTTTATTAGTATTTTCATATTTTTCCATATATGTTTTGGATTTGAAGAAATTTCTAGAATATTATCTAAGCTGTCTGTACCTCAGCACGTCGCGATCTCGTCTTGTTTTTAAACCATTTTTTCTTCTATCGTTATTGAACCACATTTTGCTATGGTTTCTTATAGTATCCAATTTTACGGAAAGTAGTTCGCGCGAAGCCTATTGTAAGAAGATCCGGAATGCATGTTCTTTAACCTTTTTGGTGTCAAATATCATATTTTAATTATGAAATTTCTCACATCTCTTTCAATAAATTTTCAATTGTTTAAACGCTCGGCAAGCGTCATTTTCAAGCAATTGCAAAATTTATTTAACTCGATGTAACTCGGTGTGAGAAATTTTATAACCAACTTAGCTCTCGTTGTAGAAACTATATTTAGTACGTTACGCCATAGGTACAAAACAACTCTAGGAAAATTTATGTTGAACGAATGTTATATCTTTGTGGTACAATGTACCTTCTATTTCGAAATTTTATTTGATTGATTTTGGGGGTTTCCTGTAGCAAGACATGGACTTACCCATTGCATTACAAGTCGGGACCCATCTCTTATCCACTACTATAGGATAGAACAATGTTAGACTTTGAGATAAAACTTGTGTAAAAAAAAATTGGTAAGAATGAAATAAAATGCTTTTACATCTTTCTGTTAGTGTTATTTGTACCACTACATTCGTGAGCTTTGCTCACAGTTTTTCTAGTTTTTATCTTAATTTTTGGTAAGTTTTTTTATGCACTGAATGGTTATAGCAATTTTGCAAAGTTTAAGTTCAGTGTCACAGGGAAATTTGGATGCTGTATATTTTTATATACAACTTTTTAGGTGTTTTTAAAAAATAACTCAGTACTACCCAAAAAAATCAGCAAGCATGTTAAAATCGAATTGTTACTATTCAGACTGAAGAAATATTTAAACTACGGCCTATCTGAATGAGAATGTTTTCTCCCATAAGATTTGCCTAGCATTGAAAAAATATAAAATAGCTGAAGTTTTATTTAAAAAATGTGCATATTTAACGAAAAAAAAATTTTTTTTTCGTTTATTTCAATATAATACTTTTCTAAGTTTCTAAATACACTGTTATGGGTATGATAATTTTCAACGATATTCTGTTGAGATGGGATATTGTAAGAATCTGTGTGATTTTATTAGTATTTTCATATTTTTCCATATATGTTTTGGGTTTGAAGTAATTTCTAGAATAATATTATCTAGGCTGTCTGTACCTCAGCACGTCTCGATCTCATCTTGTTTTTAAACCATTTTTTCTTCTATCGTTATTGAACCACATTTTGCCATTGTTTCTTTTAGTACCCAATTTTAAGGAAAGTAGTTCGCGCGAAGCTTATTGTGAGAAGCTTCCGGAATGCATGTTCTTTAACCTTTTTGGCTTCAAATATCATATTTTAATTATGCAATTTCTCACATCTCTTTAGATAAATTTTCAATTGTTTTTGAACACTCGGCAAGCCTCATTTTCAAGCAATTGCAAAATTTATTTAACTCAATGTAACTCGATGTGAGAAATTCATAATTAACTTAGCTCTCGTTGTAGAAACTATATTTAGTACATTACGCCATAGGTACAAAACAACTGCTTTTACATTCTTCTGTAAGTGTTATTTGTACCACTACATTCGTTATGTATATGTTGTGCACAAGTTGTGATTTTGTTCAAGTTATAACTTGTACAGAAATATTGTACAAGTTTTTCTGGCATCCAATCTTACTTGACATTATTAAAGACAACAAATTTTCTGTGACAGAATTTAAAAAAATGTTATTTGTGCTAGAAAATTCAAGTTTTAGACTTATGTATTTCATACTGTTTCAAAACCAACAATGAGTAATTAAAGTACAGTAAGCTTGCTAACTTCAATGCGTTTATTTTACAAAAAAAAATCTTTAGCAGCATTTGTTTTGTGCTAAAATGCACTTATGTTTAAGCCATAGTGATTCAGTTACTTTGTCTTAGATCTGATTATGTTAAATATACTATGAATTTGTTTGAAACGTAGAATTAGTATGTCGGAATTCTTGATGAAATGAAGGAACTCACAATTTTTCATAACTTGTACATGTTACAACTTGTTCAAAATTACAACTTGTACACAACATATACATTATTTTTCAGGAGTTATGATTGGGATAAGAGTAATACTAATCCTTCTGGTGATCAGAAATGTAGCGAGTATACCATGTCTATCTAATGAGTCAAAGGAAGATTTTGATAAATCCAGGAAGAGTCTGAAAGACATGAAACAACACCTCGCGAAAACGATTTCTGAATTAGAAAAGGGGTTCCAGAAACTGCTAGGCAAAATCAAAAGCGACCTGAATACTGTTGGATCTAAAATAGCTAAAGTGGACAAAGACTTCCAAGTTCTTGGAAAAGACTTCAAAAGTAAGTCATAATCTTTTGATAGAAAAATACTATCTATGTTTTCATTTGTATTTTATGTTAAAGGACAAGGTGCGGTAAGGGGTTGATTTGGCCCATGATTTCAGAGAATTTTTAAGTTGCACCACAAGATTTTCTTCCATGTTCGTTTTAAAGCTTAGATCCCATTTATAGAAAAAATACAAAAGTTAGAATAAATGACGTCACAATATGTGTAGTTCTGACGTCATGAAAAGGCTACTTTTGAGCATTTTTGTAGAAATGTACCGAATTTGGCAGATTTTCGAACAGTTTTCCTACCAGGAAATATCGAGCACACCCAAGAACCAATTAGATAATTTACCAGCTGATTTGTAGAAATGAATTGAACCTCTCATACAAATATTTTTGTGGTTCTTGCATGTGCTCAATATTTCCTACACAGAAAAAGTAGTCAAAATTGGTCAAATTTGTTACTTTTCTACAAAATCCTCAATTTGTCCCTTTTTCTACCCTCAGAAACTCAATAATCATGCATCAATATTTGAGAAATGTTACTGTTTACTGAAAAGCCATACCCATAGAACATTCCAATGAGATAATTCGGTGAATTCAACCAAATCTATTTTTCAGGCCAAATAAGGCCCTTACCGCCCCTACTCCTTTGTTCTGAAGTTCTTTGGAAGGTTGTGACTTGTGGTCACTATTTGTATTTCTCTTGTCATTCTTATTTTCATTAATTTCACGTTTACTTTAAAGCTTAGTTCGTGTCACAGAAAAGAAAAAATGAAGACACACACATATACAAAAATGAATAAAATGGACCCAATAAAAAAAACCTTGGGTGAGATCAGGTACACCAGTAGAGTAAGCATTTCCTACTCATTATGAGATAACCACCGTGTTGAACATGTGAACTCCGGTAGTATAGTCAAATCCGGTAGAGTAAAAACAAACTTTAGCGGTAAAGAGAAAGATCTGCTGTCATTTTGGAAATAGCGGTCCACAAGATCATGATGTCGACCGTAAAACTTCTATAGTGATGACTTCAAGTTATGGGTTGCATACCCTTGCTTAAAAAGCCTTTTTGTAAGCAACCGAGCTCTATCAAGGTAGTCACGGTATCGACCACAGGCCCTTTAGTAGTGACTGAGTCGGGAGATGTAAACTCGATATGCTGGTACTTTTGGAAACTTCACAATTGGAAAAGTGAAGTCATTACCTTTGCCATACAGCTTTGTTTATAGTCTACCTCTGTTGTCAGTTTCAAAATGAAGGTCAAGAAACGAGGCCGATATGTTAGTATCTGTATTATCCTTAATTTCGAGAATACTACTAAGAATACTACAGATACTTCCACAACGACTTCGTTCCTTGACCTTCATCTTGAAATTGACAATAGAGGTACACTACAAACCAGGCTGTATGACAAACGCGATGACTTCACTTTTCAAATTTGTTCGTTCTATTGACTGACGGTTTGGTTCTCACTTACTTTGTAATATCTCCTTAGACAGAAAGGCAGCCGAGTAGGTTGGATTGCCCTGGGTATTACCAATGCTCAGTTCTCTCTTTAAGCAATCGATGTAATGATTTTTACTACATCAAGTTTTTCCCGAAACTCATATGTTTAAAAAGCAAAGACCCTCTATAAATCATTTTTGAAGAGAAAATCATATTTCCGTGTGCATTTGTTTTTGCTGTTGTCATTTGAAAACCCCTATGTTTTGGTGGTTTCGTGAAAATTTCATTGATTTTGTCCTAGTTTTCTGTCAAGTTTTCCAGATTATCTGAAGAAACACCATTAATAAAAGCATGGATCTGTGATGATTTAAGAAAGCTTTGAAAGAAAATGTTGCTTTTTTGGTCAAATTCAAGACATCGTAAAATCTGAAAAAAATCAAGATTTTTCAAATTTTCCATTAAATAAACATTTAAAACTCTCCGTTTTTATTTCAAATAGTTGGTCAATTATATATTTAAGAACTTAGTAAAAAAGTTATATAATTGAAAAATAGTTTTAAGGTGTCTCAGTGGTATTATTCCGCCATATTTGTCTAATATTTGTTCATTTAAGTGTCATTCATTGAAGAATTTAGCAAAATAGTTATTTAAAATGCAAATAAAGTTCCAAAGTATTATAAATTATTATTCCTAATCAACTTTACAACATTTTCATAACAGAAAAGTGATCTAAAACACACAGGCTTTAAATCTGTTTCTGGATTTACAGAACGCAGAAATTATGCAAGGGAGATAATTTGACGAAATAATTTAACATAGATATCAATAGAGAAATTGACATTTCGCAATTTCTCTCTCTTATTTCAACGGTGACCCATAGTTTTTATTTTGTATATGTAAACTATATAATCATTTCAAAACACATGCACAGTATGAACAAAATCTATAATAGAGTTTTCAAGCTATCTTCTTATATAATCATTTTCCCTATCATTTCTATGTAAAATCTTGAAATTTTCAATTTCATTTTTTGCGCTTAAATGCATGGTGACCCCAAAATTTTATTTTACATTTTGAACAACAATACAATTATGTATCTACACAGAAAATTTCACAAAATTCTATAATAGGAAACTAATACCCTGCAGACACCTTAATTACCCCCACCCCAAAATAGGCTTAATTCTGACCGAGATCAATGGTCTTTTTTTTTAATTGAAAGCTTTAATTTCTCAAAAACTACTGGTAGATACGTATTTTTTGACACCATTTGGGTGGGTCATTAAAAACAGGATATCTTTTACAAGTGAATAAAATTTCGTCTTTTGCTCGAGTTGAGCGTAAGGAAAACGCGTTGAATTCTTACACTAATGAAAGGTATCCCAATCTATGATTTTGGTGGAATGAATGTACCGTAAACAACGTCGTCGCCATTTGAGAATTCTTTACTTTGTGACGACAGGTTTCTATGACGTTAAATTATGGTAACTATTTTGTATTGCAAAAATGGAAACTTCCCAATATTTGGAAGCTAGGTAATATAGTAGCAATTTTCAAGAAAGGAGCCAAATCCTCTAACCAGGCAACCATAGACGAGCACAGAACACCAATTAATTTTCAATAGGCTCCAATAGTAGCATTTTGAGTTATTCCACCCATTTCTATATTTCGTTGGTACATGTGTTACCCCTCAAAACGAGTGGAATTGAGTGGGATACCTTCCATTAAATTTTCCGGGAGGCATGTCAGTCTGGATTTTCCGGGATTTATCAAACCCCGAAAAATATAAAAAATAATCCCCACGTCGATACCAAAATATTCCTGAATGGGCATCTTCCAATAAAGTTGAAAATTTTCATACACATCTTTATTTCATTAGCTTGAAAATCTACATGAGTTTTTTGCAGTAAGTCCTTATTCCAAAACACCCATTATTATTTCAATGCATTCAGGTTTCAGTAAATAGTACACTTTCGGAGTGGTTGACCGAATTAAGCACTATTTTTGTGTGTATCAGCTCAAAAGGTCAATTAGTGATCTGGTTCCATACCAGTAAGTTTAACTAGTATCATATGTACGGTATTGGAGAAGCTAGTCATAAACCACATAGTAGAGCATATGAAGAAGAGTGAGCTATTCAGTGATAAACAAATTGGATTTACAGCAGGTAAATCTACTACTCTACAACTACTCAAGGTAACGGAAATATTGGACAATGGTGGTAGCATTGACTCTTTGTATATGGACTTCATGAAAACATTCGATAAGGTACCACTTCAGAGATTATCAAGAAAATGAAGAGGTATGACATATGAGATCAACAATAAATTGTGCAACAAGCTTTCTTAGCAATAGAATATTTTCAATTAACGGAGAGGAACCAACAAGACACAGTATGACAAGTGGTATACCCCAGGGTAGTGTCCTGGGACCAATTCTATTCGTCATATACATAAATGATATGGCAGAAATAGTGGAGTCAGCAGCATACCTCTTTGCAGACGATACTATAATATATAAAGAAAAAAACTAGTACAGATATGACAAGACTGCAAAATGATCTTTATAGTCTCAAAGAGTGGTCAGATAAGTGTTTACTTCAGTTTTACCCTCAACAACTGCAAAATACTTAAAGAAAAATAGGAGAAGAAAAGAAGAAACTCATTGGTATCATATGTGGGCTTCATTAACCAGTACCGAGTCAACTGGTCCCTCAGTCATAAAGTTCCTAAAAAATCTAAAATTGGAAAAGAGGATGTTTGAAGTGCTGAAATGTTTATCCTTTCAGTTAGAATATCATGAGAATACTTTTTTGAAAGCTGATTATGTATATTTATTGAGACAACTGTCATATTTGAAGCTGGTGTATGAATATTGTTTTACTGGGTGTGTAATAAGGCCCTGACAAGGACTGGGAAGCACGTGTTTTTTCAAATGTAAATATTATTGTTTATTTGATATTCTTATTCGGTGCCATTTTGCGAAAAATCTAAACGGTTCACCCCATATTTTTATGGCAGATTTGGATTCCTTAGTTAAAATGCTTTGAAATGATATACAACTGAAAGGTCAAGCTAAACCTATATGTTGAGGGCAAACAGTGGAAAATGGCTGATTTAGTCTTGAAGTAAATGGCAACGTCGTAACTGGTATATGAGACCTTAAAAGGCAGGCGTCATCATATATTTGAATAGATTTTGCCCTTATTCACCTAAGCAACCATTCATTCTCTTTCCAAAAATTGCACTAGCTTGTCAAACTAGATGTTGTCGGAAACGACAGCTATCCCCGAACTCCCTGTTTGACACAGAAAACAGTTGTTATACACCCTTGGCATATTTTTTAATCTACCTATTGATAGTCATTATTGTTACTAAAAGAATTCTAGGATATATGGTTGCTAAGTAGAATTCCAAAAAATAAGTGGTCTTTGAGACTTTCAGGAAATTTACCAAAATTGGAATCAAATATTTTTGAAATCCAAATGATGAAAATGTTCATCCTAAACTACACAAACATTTTAAGTATGGTTGCTAGGTAGAATTCCAAAAAATAAGTGGTCTTTGAGACTTTCAGGAAATTTACCAAAATTGGAATCAGATATTTTTGAAATCCAGTTTATGAAAATGTTCGTCCTAAGCTACACAAACATTTTAAGTATGGTTGCTAGGTAGAATTCCAAAAAATAAGTGGTCTTTGAGACTTTCAGGAAATTTACCAAAATTGGAATCAAATATTTTTGAAATCCAATTGATGAAAATGTTAGTCCTAAACTACACAAACATTTTTAGTATGGTTGCTAGGTAAAATTCCAAAAAAATAAGTGGTCTTAGAGACTTTCAGGAAATTTACCAAAATTGGAACCGCCTTGCAGAATCCTTAGTTATCAGAATTTAGTTTTTTACTAAACAATTGTCAGAATATAAGATAATATGCCAAAATTAAAAAAAAAATATGTGTCTTTGACATTTTCAGGAAATTTACCAAAGTTGGAACCGGAACCAAAATTCCAAAAGCTAATTGCAAATCTATAGACTATATGCAACAATTCTGCATAAAGATTTGATCCCTAAATCCAAAAATGTAGGAGGAGTTTGCGTCACATGACACATGTGTCTAATCCACATCTTTGGGTCTTTGTTAAAATTGACATCATGGGGCCTCTTGTTTGCACCAAGACCAATATCAAAAATCCGAATGCTTATTGCGCATCTACAGACTATATGCAACAATTCTATAACAAAATTAAATCCCTAAATCTAAAAATGTAGGAGGAGTTTGTGTCACATGCCACATGTGTAAAAATTGACATCATGGGGCCTCTTGCTTGCACCAAGACCAATATCGAAAATCCGAAAGCTGCAGACTATATGCAACAATTCTACAACAACATTAAATCCCTAAATCCAAGTTTGAGTCACAAGAAAAGTGTGACGGACGGACGGACGGACGGACAGACGGAGAGTATAACATTATCCCTGAACTTTCTTCGAAAGTGCGGGGATAATAATGGCCTGTTTTCATAAATATATGGTTGAAAAATGGAAATAATTTTTTATTTTCTCAAAAATGGTCATAACTTAGGTCCACACATGTTTTTCATACTGCAGATCTTTTTCCCTCCCTATTTTTGTTTCATTAATAACATTTATCTCCTTCCCTGTAGGCTTTTTAGGTAAATATCAGCCATATTTCTATTTCTGTACACCCATGAAGCCTACATTATACCATTTTGAGAGATATTTATTACCCATTTTGTAAAGTTTATTGCAAAACTTCCTTCTCATACACAATGACTGTGCGCTTCATATGTGATGTCAAACTTCTCTAAATTTGCTCGCGACATACTGTATTTGGATATGCCAGGAAATCTTAACCGGTTATTGAACCAGTACATATTGGGTATCATTTTACTCGCACAAGTGTGCACTTTCAATTGAAAGAGGAAAACCCTCATTTTTAATACAAATTGAAATCTTAAGGTCTCATTAACCAGTTCCGGGTCAACTGGTCCCTCAGTCATAAAGTGCCTAAAAATCTAAAATTTGAAAAGAGGATGTTTGAAGTGCTGAAATGTTTATCCTTTCAGTTAGAATATCATGAGAATACTTTTTTGAAAGCTGATTATGTATATTTATTGAGACAACTGTCATATTTGAAGCTGGTGTATGAATATTGTTTTACTGGGTGTGTAATAAGGCCCTGACAAGGACTGGGAAGAACGTGTTTTTCAAATGTAAATATTATTGTTTATTTCATATTTTTATTCGGTGCCATTTTGCGAAAAATCTAAACGGTTCACCCCATATTTGTATGGTAGATTTGGACTCCTAAGTGAAAATGCTTTGAAATGATATACAACTCAAAGGTCAAGCTAAACCTACATGTTGAGGGCAAACAGTGGAGAATGGCTGATTTAGCCTTGAAGTAAATGGCAACGTCGTAGCTGGTATATGAGACCTTGTGACGACCCAGGTAATCAGGTTAATCTGCAATACTCAGACGGGGAAAAGATATAGATGCCTTGGTCGATAATCAGATAAGTTATTCAGAACATATACAACAAAAAGCTAAAAGCATAATGGGCCTGATTAGAAGAACATTCACCTATATTTCTTGATGAGCATAATTTTAGATACAGTGCACCCTCGTTATATCGCCACCTTTGGGACAAGAGGAATTTTTGGCGATAAGTGAGGGTTGCGATAAATAGAGGGAATAAATTACATAAAATCTATGCAACTTTTTGAAAAATGTACCTTGAAAATTGTTGGCGATAAGTTGAGGGACCGCCGTTAAAGAGGGGCGGTATAACGAGGGAGCACTGTACTTACTTCAAGCTTTAAATAGACCTCACGAGAGTATGCTGCAGCAGGTTGGTCCCCATACAAAGCACAAGATGTAGACATTATGGAAAATGCATAGAGAGGAGACAACCAATCAATTTCCATCTCTTAAAAAAGCTGGATTACCTAGATTTACTCAGAAACCTAAAGGTGCCAGTCTTAAAAAAAAACGACATAGATGTCTTATGATTGAAACCTTCAAAATTATAATGGGGGTGTACGATAAAGAAGTAACAAAACGTATATTTGAATTGGATTACAACTCAGAACAAGGGGACACCATAGAAGATCAAGAATTAGAAGTATTTTAGCAAAACAAATTTGAGAAATTACCCCGTCACCAATAGAGTTATAGAAAGTTGAACAATCTGTCACAATCCCAAATGGATGCAAAAGATATGAGGTAATTTGATATCTTACTCTACAAGTACTGGGAACATCAAGATGTAAAATTTGACCCAAAAGCCGACTTCCAAATTGAAACCAATTCCGGAAGTCACACTGAAATATACAAGGAAAAGGGGAAAACAGGAAACAACTACATTGGCTGAAAATTATATTTACATGCTACAATCTGCCAGGGAAAAACACATGAAAAAACAAATAAGACAAAGGACAAACAACGATAGGAAATGCAGATAAAATAAGAGCGGGAAAAATGGCGGAGAGCCAGAGTCCACAGTCGACATAAACTTATGGTCGGTCATTTACCTGTTGAAGATGAGGTCATGTGCATCGATCTTACATGGTCATCTTCATGGTCGGTCATTTACCTGTTGAAGATGAGGTCATGTGCATTGATCTTAAATGGTCATCTTCAACTGTAAACAACCATTTATGGAAGAATTAATTTTCATGACGTCATTAACAACAAAAATCCCCAGCTTTGAAGAAATTTTGATTTGCTATACATTAAAAGGTTTATTGTATTAATATTGGGGAATTTTATCTCTTGCACTTACAAGCTCGTGCAATATTCCCGGGCCAATATTCATACATATTATGCAGTTATTATTACAACACCTGCACACTCGTAGGTGTTATCTCTTATTTTCTTTCCAAAAAATAAAATATTTCTATACTAAATAAATAGATGACATTATATTGGGGTATTAGTTCCACACATCGCACTTTTAATATAAAAATACAAAGAATATTTGTTAAATATGTATAATCTAACTTAAAAAATTACAAAACAACCAATCTATTACGAATACAGATGTATGTTAATGATTAATGAGTGTGCAGAGTCATGTGCATCAAGCAACATCCTAATTCAATGAAAGGCCAAAAAGACATTTGCAAAATTGTTTCATTGATTTTTTTAATTCGAAAACGACAAGACCACTTATTAAAACTCATGGTATTTTTTTTTACTTCTTAGAGAATTCAAGGAATACTTTCGGATTTATTTGAAACAAAAGGATGAATTCATATTGGCAGTAATTGTGAGTAGTGACAAATGTCCGGGATTTTTTATCTTGAACTTCTGTATTGCGGTGCATTCTGTAATTGTCCTGAATATACTGCTCCATTCGTTGAAAAGTCTTTTACGCTGAGGAGAATGGACTCGACAACTGCACGATTTTGTTTGTAAATTTTGTTTTGTTTGTGTATAATATATATATGCCATCAACCCTAGGGCCTAGCGCGCATTCTATTAATAAATACATATGTAATTCAATAAAAAAGCAAACCAGGTAACATGAAGAGCGGTTGTAAAGAAGAGTCACTTCTTTTTAACGCTTTCTTATTCTCCACTCTTTAATTTGATAGCCTTTAATCTCACAAAGAAGCATCTAAACGAAGTCTGGAATCGATATACGCTATTTTCACCCAATAACTAATGCACAAGTATTTTCCAAGAAAATAGAAGACACTAGCCATATATAAAGCTTGATTTAAAAAAACAAATAATATTAAACAAGAAATATTTGGCTGACAATTGACATTAAGGCCAATATGTCATTTCGTACCACAAAATATAAAAATAGTTAAAATATTAAAGAATTTATCACTACTAGTATTTAGACATGGAAGCAAATATGTAATTATAATTTCTTCTTCAGAAACCAAATGGCACAAATATAATGGGCACTGCTACTACTACAGTTCACCCAGCGATAAACAGGACTGGTTCACTTCGGAGGTATGTTGACTGTTAGTGAATATTACTATATGATTATTTATCATAATAATAAAAAGACAATGTAACCCGTCGAGTCAAACTGCGATCAACAGGACTGGTTTACTACAGCGTTATGCTGCTTGAATAATTATTGACTGTTTAAATGGCTGAGTAATATTTACTTCAATTTGAAATGAAACGTTACATTCCAGTCTGTGTTTTACAGAAGAGAGTCCGGATAAATAGGAGCGGATTACTTATTGACTGAGTACTGCATAGGGCTTAATATTCGCGGTATGAAATTTTTGCGGTTTTCAGGTTGAGCCAATTAGAAATATTAGGTATTTAAAGTTCATCAAATAAGAAATAGAAACCGGTATTTGCCAATCCAAATAGTTTATCATGCTTATTTTTTTTTATAATCACCTTTTGTAATTTTAATTCATAATGAGTGGTGCTTGTGACTCTTCGTGCAAACGAACATCAGATTCGCGTGTCGATCATATGATGATCAGATCTCGACTGTCTTAGTTCACGTTTATAAATTCTAAATAAAAGTTTTTATGGTGTATGGTGACTAATTTCTGACATCTACATAATTTTGGTCGAGATAGTTTTATCTCGACAAATTGTGATATTATCATGAACAGTTACAATAATTATCTCGTTATGTTGACTTTTTCTCGTTTTATCGTGACTGGTCGAGATAATATTATCGCGACATTTTATAAAAGTGTCGAGATATATTTCACGTTATCTTGGCCTTTTTTTATGTACTGCTTGTTTAATATTTCAGCAACATAGATGTATCGTGATTTGTCGAGATAAGTATCATGACAAGTCGACATAACTGGCAGCACCAGGAATTGGCAAGATAGTTATAAATAGATCAAACATTGTCAGAAATTAGCCAGCATAGCTTTGAGTCATTTCTTTATGGTAAAACATAAAATGAATCTTTAATATTTTAGCTGACAAGTGGTTGCTAAATGACTTACCCTGGACATTCTGAAGAAAAGGCAGCAGGTCTAGATCATCCTTTGAAAATATCAACATCAATCCCAGCTCTCAAATGTTCTCAGACATCTTAATAACGTTGATGAAAAAAAATGTTAGAAAGTTCAAACTTCACAATGATCATGGCTTAACAAATTTCCTCAGCACTACATTTGGACAAAAAGCTTGTCTTCCAGAAGTTTTTAAAAACTTCATTTATTTGAAAAATAATATTACTTATCAATTAATTTCAAGTCAAGTGCTAACAAGGTTTGAACTTGAGCAGCAGTGCCCAGTGTTACTAACATAATCAATTCAGTGTTAAGTCCTCTAAAATAATTCATCTAATGATAAAAAATACTTTAAAATTTCCGATACAATACAAAATTAATATTCAACGTATAAGAATATCGCACTCTTGGCGGGTTAAAGTTATGACAACATTTCTTAATACGACCCAGAAACTATAAAATTTTGATACATTCACCCAAAGAAAGGTTAAGTTTGAGACAACATTTAACAAGTGGAAATATAATCATAATCTGATAATTTTCTCTTTTGTAAAATTATTTAAGTAGTGAATTAAGTTTTTTTCTGAATTGATATAAGGAATTTGTACTCTTCTTTTTAAACCAGAACATTTTCTTCAAGAATTAATCGTAAGTGGTTTCCTAGATCCGGTGATGGCGTCAGCAGCCTGCCTTGGAAGAATTAACCTGCGATAACATATAGTATGGCATTGTTCTAAATGAGGATACCTCACTAAATCTTTGTGTCTTGGAAGTCTAATTAGCAAAAAAATGATAAGAAGAAAGAAATAAGATAGCCCTTTAGATATTGTCATTTATCAACTTCATTACAATTTCCCCAAATAGATTAAAAGGGGCTAAATATATGGAATAAATTTGTATACATCAAAACAAACAAAACTTTGAATCTGACAATTCAAGCTTGACGCAAATAAATGTAATTTTATTTATTTTTTAACACATAATACAAACTATTGCTGTTAACATTTACCTATAGGGTACAGCGGCTAACATTTATCAACCATATAAATCAGTATTTTAAAGCACAATTCTTAATCAAATATACAATTATTTGCACATAATACAATGGGCGCGTTCACAGTTCAACCAATGATTAAAATTTTACTTATACCATTGGATGACTTTGGTACCAATGTTTACCAAATATACCATTAGTTGCCAATCATGCATTGGTTACCACTGTGTAGTTTGCTACCCAAGGCTACCAATGTTTGCCATTGGTGCATTTGGCAACAAATACCTTTGGTACCAATGTTAAGATGTCTATGGTAACCATTGATTGCTGTTGGTTACCTTAGTAATCCATTGGTTGCCTTTGGTTGTTGTTGGTTCTTTCTATGATGAAAATATTGTGTATGAGGTTTGTGTAAATACCTACTATTTCCCAGAGATATATAAATCCACAATAAAGCTTTATATCGGTCTCAGGTGTTTCTTACCCTACACCAAGACTATGTAATAAAGTATATTCATAAAATATATGTAGTCGTCTACATAGTCCATGGCTACCCCAAACTTCCATTTATATAAAATAAAATTTATTAAAAGTCAGCATATGAAAATAACAAGCAACAAGAGGCTCTCAAGAGCCTGTATCGCTCACCTGGACCATGGTTGACACAATAAGTCAAAATAATCCCAATGTTTATTGACTGTTTAAGAGTCTCATTTTCAAGTTTGTTGATAGACATTGATGTTATATTATCCAAAATTAAACTATGTTCCCCATTGGCAGCTAGTTTTGATAGGTGGTAGACCGACTGTCACCTTCTTGAAGAAGACCATATAAGGATCATTGTACTCACTTTGGTTCCAATTGGCTCGTATTTTCTGAGGAGATCTTTGAATGATTCCCAGTGGGGTCCAAGTTTGAACAATGTTCCCTGTGGAGCCATCTTGAATGTAATGTGGACATGCTGGACAAATTTTACAAAGGGGACCAACTAAGGACCATTGTGACCAAGTAAAAATTGGCCACAAACTTTCAGAGGAGAAGGTCTTCGAATCTGTTTTCCCTTAGCATCCAATATAAAACTAAGTTCCTGCTTGCGGCCATTTCCTATGAGCTATTGTGACCTTTCAATTGTTTCCCATGGGGGTCCAATGTTAAACTATACTCCCCTCTTGCGGCCATTTTGAATGTGATGCTGACTTGTCAGCCAATTTATTAAAGGGCCAACTATGGACTATTATGAACAAGTTTGGTTCCAGTTGGCCATGTAGTTTCAGAGGAGAAGATCATTAAATATATTTCCCCATGCGGTCAAATGTTAAACTATGTTCCCCGCTGACTGCCACCTTAAATGCTATGTGGACATGCCTGACACATTTTATGAAGGGGACCAAGTAAGGACCATTGTGACCAAGTATGAATCCAATTGGCCATGTTCTTTCAGAGGAAAAGATCTTTGAATATGTTTCCCTATCGGGTCCAATGTTAAAACCATATTCCACGCTGGCGGCCATCTTGGATATGATGTGGACTTGCCGAACACATTTTATAGGGCCACCTAGGAACCATTGTGACTTCAGAGGAGACGATTTTTGTCCAATTTTCGACAAATTGCCCACTGGCAGGCATCATGGATAACGTGTGGACTTGCTAGACACGATTTTTAAAGGCGACCACCGAAGGACTATTGTGACCAAGTATGGTTCCAATTGGGGCAGTGATTTCAGAGAAGAAGATCTTTGAATGCCTTCCAGTAGGGTCCAATTATAAAACCACACATGCCAGACATTTGTTTTTAAAAGGGACCACCTAAGGACCATTGTGACCAAATTTGGTTCCAATTGTCCCAGTTAAGCTTCAGAGAAGATCTTTGAATATAGGGTCTGTTTTTGACAAAGATCCCACTGGTGGCCATCTTGGATGGCGTGCAGACTTGTCAGACACATTTTTAAAGGGGACCACCTAAGGACTATTGCGACCAAATTTGGTTCCAATTGGTCTAGCTGTTATAGAGAAAACAGTGTTTGAATGATACGTTTACAACAAACAGACCACAGTCACTGAGTGATGGCCAAAGCTCTCTCTGGCTATATAATACTATGAAGAAGATGAAGCCAAGATGCTTAGCAACCTTTTCATTTATCTAGATAAGACTATTACAAAATAGGCATTTAAAACAACACTGAAGGACATAATACCATTTATATACAAAATTTATTATGATGTGAAATAAGTAAAGATTATGAAAGTATTTTTGCAAATCAAAGCGCTGAACGCTGGAGTGGTGCTTAGGCAGTTATCTTTTAAATAAGAAATGATTTGAAACTTGATATTTAAAAATCAGTCCAAAAGCTGTATCTCATTTAGATACACCAATATACAGTATTTCAAGTGGTAACAGGAAACCAAAAAATTTGCAAACAGACAAACATAGGGTATACCATAATATGTCTGTTTTTTGAGAGAGCATGTTAAAGGGCTACGCTGAGCGCAGCATGATACGACCACAGCATGTCGACCACTGAAATTTGCTGGATACAATAAGGACATTGACACATTAATTAACTGGACACAAACTAGTGAAAATAAAAACTATCCCTTTTAATCCCTTATTTATAGGATATCGTTAGAGCTAAGCAACAACTTAAAGCTTACGTCAAGAAATCCAAAGAAAAAACTCGGATTGAAATCCAATGAAAAAAAAAAGATTTCACATGTTTTGAAATATTGCAATTTGGCCCCTTTGACCCCTAATAGCTTGGAAACCGTAAGAGTAACGCAAAATACATTGCCATACTACTGAAAGCTTAAAGTAATAATCCAAAGAAAAAAATCCCATCAAAATCTGATGAAAAATAAAGATTTCACATATTTTTAATAATTGCAATTTTGGCCCTTTTAACCCTTATAGCTCGGAAATGATAAGAGCTACGCCTAATATGTTGCATATTGCTGAATGCTTACAACGAGAGGAATCCAAAGAAAAAATCCCATCAAATTATGACGAAAAATAAAGATTTCATATATTTCTGATAATTGCAATTTTGACCCTTTATAGCTGGGAAACTGTTACAGCTACATCAAATCTGTTGGCATACTTCTGAAGGCTTGCAATGAGAGGAATACAAAGAAAAAATCCCATCAAAATCTGATGTAAAATAAAGATTTCACATATTTCTAAAAATTGCAATTTTGGACCCTTTGACTTCTTATAGCTCAGAAACAGTAAGAGCTGTGCCAAATCTGTTGACATACTGCTGAAAGCCTACAATGAGAAGAATCTAAAGAAAAAAATCCCATTGAAATTAGATGAAAAATAAAAATTTTAGTAATCTGCATGTTTGCAATTTTGGTCCCGTTTTGGCCCCTTATAGCTTGGAAAGGCTACAAGTTATACAAAATCTTATGGTGGAAGGCTATGTTAATTTGTCATAAGGAATCCACTGCAAAAACTGCATCAAAATCGGACTAAAAATTAAACTAGAGGCTCAGAGACTGAGCCTGAACAACAGGTTTTCGATGTTCTGCATGGTGGCCATGTTTTTTGTTGGATTGAAATGAAATGAGCAATCTTTGTAAAGGACCTTCCATATGTCATTCCTGTAAAGTTTGGTTTAATTTGCTTCATTTGATTCCGAGGAGTTGATGAAAATGATGTTTTTCCATAGGGTTCAATGTTAAATATAAGTTCCGCGCTGGCGGCCATGTTTTTTGTCGGATTGGGACGAAATGAGCAATCCTTGTAAAGGACCTTCAATTCATCATTTCTGTAAGTTTCATTTGAATTTGCTTCATTCGTTTCAGAGGAGTTGATGAAAACGACGGTTTTCCTTTAGGGTCCAATGTTAAATATAAGTTCCACGCTGGCGGTCATGTTTTTTGTCGGATCGGAACAAAATGAGCAATCTTTGTAAAGGACCTTTCATACATCATTCCTGTAAAGTTTGGTTAAATTTGCTCCAGTGGTTTCAGAGGAGTTGATGAAATAACTAAATACCGAAGTTACTGTGAATTATGTTTTCGCATAGGGTCCAGTGTTAAATATAAGTTCCACGCTGGCTTCCATGTTTTTTGTCGAAACAAAACAAAATGAAATGTGAGCAATCTTTGTAAAGGACCATCAATACATCATTCCTGTAAAGTTTGGTTGAATATNATTCATTGGTTAAATATAAGTTCCGCGCTGGTGGCCATGTTTTTATTCGGATCGGAACGAAATGAGCAATCTTTGTTAAGGACCTTCCATACATCATTCCTGTAAAGTTTGGTTGAATTTGCTCCAGTGGTTTCGGAGGAGTTGATGAAAATGTGAAAAGTTAACAGACGGACGGACGACGGACGCAAAGTGATGGCAATAGCTAACACTGACCCTTTGGGTCAGGTGAGCTAATAAAAAAGATCTTTCGAGTATGATTGCAGTGGTCAAATCTTTAACAGTTACAGCCACTGGTGCTTGTCTACAGGTCAGAATAATACCGTTAAAAATTTTGTCAAAATGAAATTCTTACATTACATTTTTATTTATTTTTTTTTCATTTTATTGATTTATGTATTTATTTTTAACTTTCATTCAGTACAATCTGTAAATTTTCTAACATTATCAGAATCAAAACTGTATGCAAGGGAACAATAGGTTATTTATAAAAGATCAGTTTTTTAATTCTTTTGACCCCCTGCTTCTTTTTTAAGTGGGAGATGGGAAGCTCGTCATGTATTTTCTTGAAGCTAAATATTCTGCGTAAGTGTAATTTTTTTATGATACCGCTTCTTCAGATTTAATGGTGTGTAGTGATGTGTAACAGTAACGTAGTACACCGTATAAAAAGTGAAACCTACTATATACCGTAGCTATACATAACAGAAACCACAAACGTGGCCATATGAAATCTCTGAAAACGTTGCAGTGTGACTTGTGGAATTGTCCTCGTGCTTTTTTGTTGTTTTGCAGACTTCCTTTCCCTGATAAGAGGATACCTCCTTTTAGTAAATACATGATTTTCAAATAAAAATCCAAAGGACGTAATAGAATATGCACTGAAGTACAAATAAGTATAAAAGATTTTATACCCCCACTCGTGAGTGGGCGGTATATTGGAATACCCTTGTCCGTCCGTCCGTCCGACGTTTATTGCATTTTTCTCAGCTACTGCTGGGCCGATTTATTTCAAATTTGGTATTTGACTTTATTTATAGAGGGAAAGTGTCATCTGCCATTTTGGTTGTTTTATGATATCAACTTCCTGTTTGCCGGGACTTAGCCATTTTTTCCCTTTATTGAACATAGTGTAAATTTTCGTCGCACTTTTCTCAGCAACTGCTAGGCCGATTTATTTCAAAATTGGCATTTGATTTTATATGTACGGGGGATGCGTCGTCTCCCATTTTGGTCGCATTATGATATCAACTTCCTGTTTGGCGGGACTTTGCCTTTTCCCTTTATTGAACATAGTGAAAATTTTCGTCGCACTTTTCTCAGCATTTGCTGAGCCGATTTATTTCAAAATTTGGTATTTAACTTTATATATAGGGGGAATGCGTCATCTCCCATTTTGGTCGCCTTATGATATAAACTTCCTGTTTGGCGGGACTTTGCAATTTTTCCCTTTATGGAACATAGTTATAATTTTTCGTCGCACTTTTCTCAGCTACTGCAGGTCCGATTTATTTCAAATTTGGTATTTGACTTTATATTTAGAAGGAATGTGTCGTCTGTCATTTTGGTCACCTTATGATATCAACTTCCTGTTAGGTGGTACTTAGCCATTTTTCTTTTTATTGAACATAATGAAAATTTTCGTCACACTTTTCTCAGCTACTGCTTGGATGATTTATTTCAACGAGTGGGGTATACCTAGCACGACAACGCGTGCAACCTCATGTTGTATAAGAAATTAAATGAGCCAAGACTTTGGTGCTTCTGATAATTATTTTATATGCAAAGAGCTATACAATAATTTTATAAATTTTTATTTTAGAGAAAATGTCGAGAAATTGGAGGCTACATAATCAAAATCGACAACAAAAAAGAACTTAAAAGTATTACTGCGAACAGACCAAACAGTGGTATTTAAAATACTATTTTTCCAAAAATAATTATCATGGTAACTGATAGCATAAATGACACAAGTTGTCTTAACTCGCACAGCAGTAAACCAATGGTGAAATAAGGAAACGTGATTATTTGAAGCGTTAAAGGAAAAATAATTAATGCTTTCAATAAAGAAGAATACGAAATAATTAGTATTTGTTAGAATATAAGAGGGCGATGGACATTTGTGCAAATTTACCTGAAAAACAGAACGACATTTGCGCAAATGAAAAGTGGACAGTTGCGCAAAGGAAAAGTGGACATTTGCGCAAACGATTTTAAGTTACCTTTTGTCAATTAAAAACCCGTTTGCGCAAATTATCTTTATAAAGCAAGTATTGAAATATATATCAAAGATTTGATGTATGGAAACATTTTTAGCAAAAGACTATCAGCTATACAATGATCAGACTGTAATTCCTAGAATTGAAAACGAAGTTTGGAAACAAATACACCAATGATAAAATACTACGACTTACTCCTCTTCATTATATATAGTTACCAAAATGAGTTCCAAATTCAAAGCACAGAAGAACAGACTTGTAAATAGATTTTTAGACTGTAAATACTTGAAATTAGTGCTTTATATTTGAGGGACTAAAAAAATAATTATGAACTACGAACTATATCCTGTTCAGAATCCTACTTCAACCTACCCGTGGTGAGCATGTGAAGACGGAAAGGGTCCAGCTAACGCCTACAGAAGAGGGCATATGAATAAAAAATATACTGAATAAAAATGTGCGCATTTGGGTAAATAATTACTTAAAAAGAAGACAGTTATCGTTTGCGCATATGTCCACTTTTCGTTTGCGCAAACGTCCTCTTTTCGTTTCCACAAATGTCCTCGTTTTTTTTGCGCAAATGTCATACCTTTTTGCGCAAATGTCCATCGCCGATATAAGAATATTATAATTCCCTTCTTTGCGATTAAGTAATCACGATTGAGGGGATTATCATGTTTTTACAAATGAAGAATATTACCAACTGATTGTATTTAATCAACATTCAGTCACGCCTGTTTATCAAAAGATTCAGTAATTAGATCTATATGCATGAGGTGATCATCTGTCCTGATTATAAGACTAAGCATGTTCATGTGTGCAATGATTATTCCATTCGCAAAACAGTTACCTCTAAAGTTTGAATGATGGTGATATTCAGTTGCGGTTCTGAGCTAACAATATATATGGAGAATAGTTGTATTGAACTTTTGTTCTCATTTTTACGCGGTCGCTTTCAAAGAAGCTTTAATTCTTTTAAATTGCAATAACTGGCAAAATACGCTTGATAATATGTATATATATTGTGTTTTTATTTTTATTTTCAACATTATGAAAAAGAAAATCTCCAGTAAATATGCTGCACAGAGGCTTTTGATTTGAAAATTTATGTGAATGGGTAAAAGTAAAAAAAAATATGACTGTAAAAAATTGTGGAAACTCAAAGTTTATGTGTCGAGATTTTGAACTGGCTACTGAATGATTTTAATCATTTGGTTCTTCCTCTAGGCATTGGTCAGATGTTGTTATATTGCGTTGTGCACAGCATAAAGTTGTAAAATGGATAATTTTGTATAATAAACATGAAAACTAGGAACTCGTCGTTATTATGGCTTTCTCTCATTTAATAATTCGAGAGCACGTTGCTATATTCTTGTAATAAATAAATATACTTACACATAGGTGTTCATTATTGGCTCGGTTTGACAGATGTAGTTGAAGGAAAATTTAGATGGACTTTTGATCAAACAAAACTGACACTTTCTAACTGGTATCCAGGTTATGGTGGAAAAGGAACCAACTATAACTGTGTTGCATTACATAGTGGTAGAGAAGATTGGTATGATTACCCATGTGGAACTAAGTATTCATACATATGTGAGAGCAATTTCTGTAAGATCATTATTAACTAATAGTTACATATACATGTAGTTATAGGTTTTGTGGACTTGTTCATCTGTGATACCCAGAATGAATCTGCTATATACATTTTTTTAACACACCCTTAGTTATGTTCAAATATCAATCAAACCACTGAAGAACTGTGTCTAGAAGGGTCCTGAATGGTCCAAGTGATACTGATGTTTGCAGTAATATAAGTAAGTTCCATCACTGTGTAAACCAGTGGAAAATGTCAGCACAAAACTTATCAAAATGTGAGAAAAGAAACAAGATTTTTCTATTTGATTCCATTTGTTTAAAAAAAATTCCACCAAATGACTACTGTGGTCAAGTTTGACTAATTGATAGTAGTTTCAGAAATGATCTTTGAAATTCAAAACATTTCCAATAGGGCCTATCTTATATTGTATCCTGCCGGCAGCCATCTTGGATAATATTCAAACATGCCAGGCATAGTTAAAGTCATGCTGAACATTACTAAAATGCAAAATTAAATATTTGAACAAAAAGGGACGGTAATTCACATTTTATGGAAAAAAAAAGATTTTCTGCAGAGTATGTAGGTCTGGATATCCTCAATATTTATGTACTGAAAATGTATGTCTATTAGTTTAATTAACATAATAGAATGTTAAAATTTCATGCAACAATTGTGGACCATATAAGATGTCTCACCTGCCTAGTGATATATAACAAAATACCGAAATTACTTTGAGTTTAGTTTCTACATATGCGCATTTTGACAACTTATGTCTTTTCAGTCCCTATCAAATCAAAACATATTTGGAAATCCATAAACCGAAATACATTGTATGTGTAAAAGCTTATAGAGAACAAATTACCAATAGGAATTAAAAAGGAAACCCAAAACCATATAAGGACAGAGCTATGCAAGAGGTAGACACTACTTAGGTTTTAACAATTTCCGTTAAATTTAGATAAATGTACGTTGATTTTCTCAAAACCAGCTTAAACCGGTATATCATACACTTTATTGTTTTTTATAAATAAATACTCAAAATATTTATAGCTCAAATTCAAATATTTACTAATGATTGCTAAAAGCTTAGGCAGATCTCTAGATAAATACTCAATATATCAAAGCACAGAGCTCAAATACAAACTTGCTTCACAATCTAGTCGCTTAAAAGTCAAAAGCTCAAGATTAAGCTTCATTGGGCTAATTTATGTTCACTATATAAAGACTTGAGCTATTATATTTCAGACCACAGTATCTGCATATCTTTATGTTTCTAAGTTCTTGGGATGTTTTTTTAGAAAAATTATATCTCCTCTGCTAAGTATTTCAAATATCGAGTAAATTCATATTTATTCATTTGACCACCTATTGAGCATTTAATAAGCTTAATGCTTCATGTTTGCAAAATTATTGCATAGTTTAGTTCTAAATACTATACAAAAGTCATATCAGAGCAAATTTTACAAACATGTGACTTTGATGAGATGGATATCTGGATGGAGACAATGGTGGGGGAATCTTTGGACACAGTTTTTTACAAACAAAACATAGTTATATATGAACATATTAGCTGTTTAAATGGGGTCAATTTTAAAATCTAAGAAAAAACAAGAATTTACAACGAACGCATAAAGTCAAAAAGCAGAAATACTAAAAATAATCGACCGATATACTAGTATTTCGACAAAAAGGTCGTTGTAACGGGGGTCGTATATAGAATGACGAAGTAAAATACAGGTATAATACAGGTGAATTATGTTCTCTAGTGGCAATAAACTGGCCCATGAATGGCATACAGCATAGAGATTTGTTAATCATAAAATGACAGTTTTACATTCGATCCCCTAGGTTTAAGAATATACAATCTGAAAATGATCCTTTGTTCCAACGTTTGTCTACTCTTCTAGCATCCAAACAATTTGATTAATATGTCAAAACGCAAAAACGCCCCCAAAATCTAGCCTTTTCATCCCTTTTCAACGATTTCCCCAACTTATGCATTGTCTTGTTGTTTTATTTGACCAATCTGTTGAATTAATTCCCACAAAAACCAAATGAATTCATTAACGTTGAAAGTATAGAGTTAGAAAACCACCACAGATCTTTCTTTAGCTTTCTTCAAATTTTGGGCCAAATAGTGGCCTTACCAAACCTACTCCTTTGTCAAGTACGCGATACATCACAGGCTCAAGGCCGTGTTCACACTACAACTAAATGGGATCGATCCAAATTAAGATCGATTCTTTTCAAAAGAAAACTACTGTTGATAGTCAGCTCACTGTTTTGAGCTTCTGTAATTTGTGCCCCATTGACAAAGATTCATTGATATGAGTGAAAATTTATTCTTTTATGTTGTCATGCTTAAATTATAATCCATGATAACGAATACAGAGTACTGAATTCCAAATTACATAAACAAGAAGTCACACATTTAACATTAGATATTATTTCTACGTTTATGAAGTTTAATAATAAAGACGCATACATGATGTTTTTATAACAATGAAAGGATATGGAATAAATGCACATGAGACAAAGGGTCTACAACGTTTCATTGTTTTCTTTATTTTGAAGTCACAATTAATCCTTCAACTATGAATGAGTTTTGTTCATACCCCATAATAAGTTCCAGACGGCCCCCGGCACCAATTTGGGGGAATTAATTGCTAGATGTCGAACAACGCTACATCCATGTTCCTTCTAAGCCATGCATGGGGGTTGTCAACAAACATAAAATAACCTGTCAAAGTGTTCTTAAAAACCGTTGTCATCCATTTTTCGACAAAATGACAAAAAATCACAACATACAGCCAACCCTCAGGGCACTCATCGAGTTAGTTGCAAGGAAACTTGGCGTAATAAAATTGTGAGATGTTGGCATAATAAACAGGTGGTCATAATCACATTTTGAAATTCCAAAAAATAAAATGCAAAATTTTGAAAGTATGATAGTGCATTCATATAAGAAATCCTCTCAAGTACAAGAACAGCATAATAATCATTCTCATATAAAATAATATATGCTTAAGACTGAAGAATCTGACCGATGTTTGATTTTGGAAATATGCCGGAAATTGCTTTGGAATGTAAAAGCCGTAAGTCCAAACGAACAATCCAAGGACAACGGCAACTTCGGAAAACAAAGAAAAAAGGACACAACATGAGCACGGGACAGAAAAGCAAATGAAGACACGCATATATACAAAAATGAACAACACGGACCAAATAAAAAACCATGGGTAAGATCAGGTGCACCGACAGAGTAAGCAACTCCTCCTTCTTATAAGACACCCGACGTGTTGAACATGTCAACTCCGGTATTAAAATCAAATACGGTAGAGGAAAAACAAACTTTAGTGCCAAAGAGAAAGATCTGGGAAACAGATATCCATATCCCATAGTGGTCCGCAAGATCGTGATGTCGACCATAAAGCTTCTGTAGTGATGACCTCAAGCTATGGGCAACATATCCTTGCTTAAGTAGCCTATTTGTAAACAACCAAGCTCTATCAAGGTAGTCACTGTATCGACCTCAGGCCCTTTGGTAGCGAATGAGTTGGGAGATGTAAACTCCATATGCCGGTGCTTTTGGAATGTTGCTACAAAGAAAAGGGAAGATGACTATTGGAAGAGTGAAGTCATCCCGTTTGTCATATAGCCTAGTTTGTAGTGTACCTATGTTGTCAATTTCAAGATGAAGGTCAAGGAACGAGGCTGATGTGAAAGTATCTGTAGTATCCTTAATTTCGAGCTCTTTTGGATAGATAAGATGAAGAAAATCACCAAGGCGAGGGTTGTTTAGTGATAAAATATCATCTATATAAAGGACTGGGTCAGTTTTTTATTTCTATTTTGAAGAAGCCTTTTGATGAATTCAGCTTCACATGAGTGGAGAAACAGATCGGCTAAAAGAGGAGCACAGTTTGTGCCCATTGGAATTCCGATAGTCTGTTGAAAAACAACTGCACAAATATATTGTCGATCAGAAACTCTAACATTTCAATCACTTCTTCCTCTGTATATTTTTTCTGTGATTCTGAGTCGTATTTCACAAAGTATGCTTGTTCTCAGTCTATAACAATGTACTTATATCTTCGTTTGCCGTTCTTGCGGGAGCAATTTCTATGAATTAAATTTTTCAGCCTTGATTTCAGTCGTTCATGAGGAATTATAGTATAAAGCGTGGAGAAGTCAAAAGTTTTAATGCTGTTACAGTGTGATAATGATTTCGATGTCAAGCAGATCTTTAGAGTGTTTTAATATCCACATTTCTTTTACACCACTTCTTGAAAAGCTAGTATCACAATATTTTTGAAGGCCCTCTTTATTGCTGTCAAGATGGATGTCAATAGTTCAGAAACAGGTTTTGTAGAACATTTAGCAGATCCAATTTGTTTGTATGGGCATTTGTGTAATTTTGGTACCCAGTACAATGAGCTGAGATTAGTGTCTTCATCTTTGGTTGAAATCCCAAATGAAAGCAAAATATCTATGGTTCTGCAATATCTCCTCCTTAGACAGAGTAGTAGCTGTGTATGTTGGATTGCCCTGGGTATTGCCAATGCCTAGTTCTTTCTTTAAACAATCGATGTAATGATTTTTACAAACAAAAATGATGTTATTAGGGACCTTATCTGCATACAAGCATCTAACAATCCAGTTTCGGAAGAAATTAAAAGAACATCTGTAGAGTGTCAATTTGAACATTAGATGCCAAATTATCCATCACTATGCGATACAAACCTATACACCTTTAATACAAATAAAGTCGTTAATATAAGAGTCCTTATTCCGTGATCTCATAGCTCAATGAGTTAGCACGAATAACGTTAGTGAACTTTCATGGTTCAAAATTAATCAGAACATAGCAATGATTAAAATATTGTTTGTTGTTTATTTTTATTTGTTAACTTACTTGATTATTTTTTCATTAATTTCAGGCTTCTAAAAGATAAAAGAATGTTGTCTCTATTTAATAAAATATCAATTTACGTAACTTTGATTTTTTGTGCTTCCTTCGCGCTGCAAGCTACCTTTTACAAACTGAGAGTACTGCGAAAATTTATTTGTCTGATTTTTAGGACCATTATTCTTCTACTTTCATACTTTGCACACGAAGTGGCGAGGTATTATGTGATACCCTATTTGTGTGTTCGTCTGCCATCTCGTATATGGAAGGTTTCTAACTAAATATTTGTAAATGTAATAACATATTGCCTTCAAACTTGATAAGTAAGATCCACAAAATCCTCGTGAGTTTTCTTTTTTTTCTTTTTTTCTTGGGGGG